>SJJU01006124.1:0-21028 GCA_012932125.1 Conopomorpha cramerella | reverse complement strand
TGTATATATATATATATAATTGGAATCTCGGAAACGGCTGCACCGAATTTCATGAAATTTGGTATGTAGAGGGATTTGGGGGCGATAAATCGATCTAGCTAGGTTTAATTTTAGAAAACATCTTTCCAACCGTGTTTTCGGGCATGAAAAATGAATATTAAGCAAACAACGTTTGCTGGGTCAGCTAGTTTTATCTTTAAATGTTATAAAATATAAATATATTGGACATCGACCCTCCTCCATCCCATGCCCTGCCTGCCTGAAGGGCATACGGGCGGAACTTTGTGCCGATCGTCGCGCGCAAGCCGTCCCGACTATAGGCCGCGACGGCGTGCGCGAGGCGTCCGACCCGACAAACTTGTGTCCCCACCACGATCAAGCCGACCAACATCCCTACTGGGACTAAACGGCACAAATATATTGGACAATATGAAAAATACTCTGATTCGATCACTTTTTTAATGAAACGCGCACAGACGTTATAATTCAATATCGGCGCAATTATAATCAAAGCCGTTTCGACGCAATTGCATGCGTCGTGCTCACGAGTGGACATCAATCACTTCTTCTTCTTCGATCATTTGTCAGGTTACATTGTTTTCATGTAGTAGGTAAGTATTGCATCGATAATAAGTTTTCGCAAAAGAACGGCACAAACAACACACTTACAAAAGAGTAAGCAGACGGCTTTGTCCTGTCAAGGGCGAATCAATAATCAGCTTTTACTTAATTACTCGAATTCTTATGAAACATTTAAATTAAGACTTACACAAAGTCTGGCGAAAGAGACCTCCAATATAAGCCAAATCTGTCGGAGTACAGTCTGAAGGTCTTCAAGTCGCGGGTGAATAGGTACCTAATGAACAAGGTGTGCTCCATCGTAGACCACATCGCTGCTTAACATCAGGCAGGATGGTGGTCAAACACTTGTTCATAGAGATAAAAAAAATCCAGTCATATTTTGACAAATATGCTGAACAGCACCTAAACCTACCAAGAAAGAGAAATGGAGGAATTAAGAGACATTTTCAGCACTCGCTCTCCGAAAGATCGTCTATTGAACGATAATACACACTTCACGCCTTTCAATCACAAAGCGGTGTGTACCTCAAGTGCCTCTGTCTGTTCCGCTCTGGGTGTTTATTTGTTAATTATATCTCGTATATTCCACAGTATCATCGGGCGGGCATTCGTGATGCACGAAGGTGTAGATGACTTCGGGAGGACGGACCATCGCGACTCCAAGATCACTGGCAACGCCGGTGGCAGACTCGCCTGTGGAGTCATCGGCATCCTGTAGGCTATTTGCTACTTTATCTCTTATGTTTAGAGGCTAATTTTCATCGCAGTAATTCTCGATTGAGTGCTGATTGATGCTGAAATGAGCTAAAACATTTTTGTAACTTTTGTTGAAGTATGATTTGAAGAAGTCTTCTCTAAATTCTACTTGTTTTTTTTTCTTCAGAACGAAGGTTTTGATTATGTTAATATTCATGTCCTATCTATACTTTTTCTTACGTATACAAGTAAGTTTTTCTAATACACGTTAACAAGTTCTTGCTTAGTATTTTCTGAAGAGTAAGCAAGATTTTTGTTAACGCGCTTTTTTACTTTAATATTCTTAAATTATTTGTTGTTTTTCTATGTAGGTACCTACATTATGTTATTCTACAGAGAAAATTAAAATATATTATATTAATGCGTTTTTGATTTATTTAAGTAACTATTGAAAGAACCAATTTGGCTTATAATATCAATGGGTCTATGACAGTTTACTATCTTCTTGTCACACTCTCGATGCATAAGTTTAAAAATAAAGAAACTACTTTAACCAGTAAAATTTGTCACATACAAACATAATAAAATACCGTCGAATTAAGAAGAAGAAGAACGAACTAATTGTCTTTATTTTAAGTCGTTTTTGTTAACAAATTAAAATAATCAGAAGAAAGAACGAAAGTAATAAATGTGAAATTAATGTCTTGTTAACAAGGGGTATATTTAATTACACTTTTAATATAAAAAAATCTAAATCAATTATTTCTCTAGAAAATTGTACATGTTGAGTATAGCTACCTGTAGTTGCACCACAATATAAGTAAAGTTATAAGTTTCTTGCGAAAAGGTAGCAGTTGCAACTGCTTTCATAGCTAGGTTAGAAGACTAACCTGTGTTTATGAAAGACAGGCTCCCGGAACTTAATAAGTATCATGATCATAATATTGATATTCTGAGTATCTTAGCATACTCAGAATCTATATTAAGTAACTATTCCTAGAATATTATTAATCGGATAGTTTATCTGTGATATTGTTACGATACTGCCATACTGCTTGGATACAACCTAGGTATGTTATAACTTTTCAAAAAACGTCAACAAGAGAATGATAAAGGATCCCATTCTAAAACAGTCAGACCCTGCTGTATCTTTAACACACTGTCTCTTTAACACACTGTCTCTTTTACATAAACACAATTAGATCAGGAGAAAAGTTACTGGACCAGAGTAATTCGAATGATAATACCTCACAAGGATCACACTCCCTTTCTGATTCGATCCTTCAGAAAAACGTCGAGCATAGCCCTTTCTATAGCACGCTGTGCGACTTTGAGCTTGTGGGCCAGCCGTGCCGTCAGTGTCCACGTCTCAGCTCCGTATGTCATTACAGGTAGGACACACTGATTGCAAACTTTTGTCTTCAGGCACTGTGGCATCTCTGATACTAAGACTCGACGTAACTTTCCAACCCACCTGAATTCTTCCGTTTACCTCGTCCTCGAAGTTGTTTCTACCCAACTGCTATGTCTGCCCAAGGTATTACATAAATTTGTATAACCGTAGGCCGATCCGTAGAGAAGAATCAGCTAGGCCATTAAACAAAACTATTGAAGGACCTGCAGCGTTTCTGATATCGTCAGTTTACTTGACAACGCTGCAGAGACTCCAGAACGGAGCAGATCTCAACCGAGTCAGAGGCCTTCTCAAAGTTCACGAATGTTAGACACAGTGACAGTTTGTATTCTTCAGTCTTCTCTATGATCTGCACTGAGTAGAAGAGGTCTATGGTGCCGTAACCGCTCCGAAATCCAGCCTGCTCCAATAGTTGAAATTCGTCGAGTCTTCGCACAAGACGGTTTGTGGTCATTTTTGAAACAGCTTGTTAGAAGGGAAATAGGTCGTTAGTTTGTTATTCAGAGACACTCTGACTAGTCGGTGATCGCTACCGGTATTTAAACTTTTGATCACAGAGACGTCTCTGAATATGTGCTTTTTGTCCATCATGATGAAATCAATCAGTTTTTTCTCAGTGTCGGGGCTTTCCCACGTCCATTTCCTTTGGGACTGTTTCTTGAACCATGAGTTCATTAAAAAGAGCCCCTCCCGTTCGAGGAAGATTACTAGGATTTGCCCCCTTCCGATGTGATTCCTTCTTCCAAATCCATGGGATCCTACTGCCGATTTGTTGCAGTTCTGTATTACCTTTAGCGTTAAAGTCCCCCATAACAACGGTGTAATGTGTCTAAGTAGTAGTGGAGTGGAGAGCTCTCGATATATCATCGAACCATTGTTGTCGTCTGAGTGTGTCCAGGTCGGTGCATTAACAGTAGTGCTGTGGTTTAACTTACAGAGAGCGCTGCTGCCCATCCTCTGGAGGGTTCCCTTCTCCTCTTTCCCCCAACCCACGGCGGGAACGGGCTGAGATGGGGTGGTAACACATGACATTCTATTCGCTGTCACCACAAGGCTAAATTCCCATCAGCACAACAGTGAAATACAAACTTTCGAGGGCCACCCGACCTTCTTCAAATTTTCTGTATTTTTCTAATTTTCCAGGAACCCATCCTACGGCTGGAGTACGAGGAATACTGGAAGCGCTGTGGCTACGACGAAAGGATTAATTTTGCCAACTGTCACCATGATGTTGCTTTTACGTTAATGTTGTTTTTGTTTCATGTACAATCACATAATTTATTGTAAAATAAGATTTACTTTATGTAAGAAGATATATTTTTTATGGTGTCTGTAAAAAACTAACTGCACACGAAATTGCCTAAATTGGCATCAAGTCTCCAATCTGATGCAAGAAAAAAGTTTTTTTGGTATGAGAGTTAGCAATTTCCATGTAGATCTATTTACAATTTATTATTTTTCTTTGTAATAATTGCATCAATAAAGTATGTAAAATTATGTTCAGCAGTGAGTACAAATTACTGATGTCTTTTTTAAATTTAAATGTATTAATTATGGTGCTCTAACATTAGCATATAATGGTTTCTATAAACTTTCACATCATAGATCGACATCGGTAATCTTAATTTAAATTAAATATAAGTGTATTTATATGGACACTTCTATTTAAGTGTTTATTTTGTGTAATAAACTCACATTTATCGGTTGTAGATCTTTAACGTAAAAAAAGGTTGAGATTGGAAAGCTAATTTCAATTATTGAAACTGTAAAACAATCACGCGGTATATCTGTTAAAATTTACACATAAGACGTGATAATCCTTAGCAAGATTTTGGCTCAGGGTTTTAAGTCTCACCCAAGCTTTTTGTATGATCTTACTCCATTTACCTATTTTTCCGATTTTTATACGATTAAGTATGTACTTATATTTGTACGAAGTAAACGTTTTTGTTTTTTTAAGAAATCTTTTATTGCGTACCTACCTACAGATACCTCGGCTAGGAACTGATATACACTTATATCTATAACCACACCTAGAACACAGACGATCTTTGCTAGAGTTCGTCTAGGAAACAGTGTTTATTGCAGTTCCTCCAAAAGCTGGGATGGTTGAAGTAGCGTCATTCAAACTACTCACAAAAGGCGCCTACAATTCTATATACTTTCCAACTTATATTCGTGATATACATATCTAGCACCCACATTACAATCCTACTTGGTGTCAGGAACTGTATGAGCATTACCAACATAATAACTAATGTCCATGGCGGGCTGCATAAAAGCCGTGACATCTCCTAGGCAACTTTAAACGGGACAAGGCTACGGGGGGATAAACAATATTTATTATTTTCTCCACATTTCTATGGCCTTTTTTATTGTAGGTCACTCAGGTTTACGCGGGGCTAGTTTACCTTGGCCTCTGTGAAAAATACCGTAAAATATGCAACTGAAGCAACGCCTAGAATTCCATATCAACAAAGAAGCTAGATGTCTATTTTGCTATTATCAATAATTCAGGCGCACAACTGTCCGTTCCCACGAACGTCTACTACGACGCAATATCGACTTGAGACTTTTATGTACCCATTCAATGGCATTGAATCGACCTTACCGGTACTGTTGTCAACATGTTGTCTTTTAGGGGTTCAACTTGTGCCGAGATCTGTAGAGGATGCAGTAGTGGGTTGCTCTTGGTGCTAAATGGCGCGTGCATTGTAAGTATTTGATACCTAACTTTTAGTTTAGAAAAATACCTTTAACGTCTTTCGTAAGAGAATAAAGTTCGTAACGTATATATGTCGCTTGGTGAATTGTGGGTATTTGCTTAGCTAGTGCCTTTGTCTACCCCGCTTTGGGATTAAAAGGCGTGAAGTGTGAAGTGTACGTATATCTGCGTAAAAATACTCACTTAACCAAACTGTCCAGAGTAGAGTAGAGAAGAAACATTAAAAAGTGAATCAATAAACTTAAACCTTAGTTCGGTTTTCGCCTTCAATGCTTTACATACTAAGCAAGGGTTTGTTCAAAACATGTGATATCTATAATACAATTTTAATACTTGAAATTTAGCAGTTTTAAGTATGGATGGTACTTTATATCAGAGCGAAGACAGAATACCAGTTCATCATCATGCTGAACCGGAGGCTCATTTTCGTCGACAAATGCAGCATGCATTCTGTGGCATCCTGCTTCAATTACTTTCTTTTTGGCTATCTTGTATATGCTGTATTTGTTTATCGAAAATAAAGTTATGTCTATGTATATTAGGCCTATTAGCGTTTGACGTTTACAAAATGATGTTTCAATGTTCTTAGGAACTTAAAGGTTAAGTAACAACGAAACATCCTATGAAAAAATAAACAATTTTGAATTTGACTCAAATTGTTCAAGGGTAGTCGAATTATGACATTGCCGAGTAAATAATGAATAATCCGAATACAATATTCACTGCATCACATGGAATTCAAGTGTACATTCATATATGCTGTTCTGTCGATTCAGCGAAATAAATACTGATATAACCATCCACAGCTTATATCAATGTGTACCATCGGCTTCGCGGTGGTGGACGCCCGCATCGTGAGGCAGTACGGAGAGGATCAGGCCAGTGGAACCTTCGCCAGCGACATGATGGTGGTGGGCGCGTGCGTGATGCTCATCGTGGTCGCTGGTGTCGGTTGCTACGGCGCTGTGCTGGCAAATATCAAGATATTGTATATGGTATCAAAATAAACTTTTGCATGATACTCATAAGCGTGGTCCGTAAAATTTCAGCGAATATGCATTAACAAATGATTCTGTGATCGGGAATTTGACAACCATATGACAGCTTACAATAGTTTATTTTTCTGTTGTGAGATGTCGCTAATATCCCAATGAATACCTAGATAAACATCTGTCTTGTCAGTTTTCATTAAAACACGTTCTACTAACTTATTTTCTCAAGTGATACTGATAATAAACATTTTAATAAAAAAATGGAAAATGTGTGGCTTGTTTTCATAGAACAAAAACTTTATAATTTACTGCTAGTAGTGATAGGCGAAAGCCTTGGACCCGTAGAGCCATGCACTTTAAACAAAAAAAAATTAATGCTATTTAATGGTAGATTTCGGAACTACCACTACCACTAATATAATGACTGACAATTATTTTCTTGTCAATTTGCTCGCAATTTACGATGTTTCCTCAGAAGACATCATATTAAGACTGTTTGTCCTAATTAAATAAACTAAAATAAAAATATTAATATAATTTAGCAACATTGGTAGAAGATAGGTATTAATGACTTATTTAATGAACGCCTATAAATTTTGTACGTGCAACTCCAACCACAATATCAATGAAACATTTTGCTACACAAAATAATCAGGCGCTTCATAATGTTAATTTATTAATTTCAGTACATTGGTCTTCTTATGATACTGGTGATAATCCAGCTGCTAATCTCCATCCTGGTGTCGGTGAAGCGTTATGGGTTGGAGTACGAAGTCACGGAGTTCCTCAGGAACAGCTTCTTCAGTAACGTGACCGGTGACGAGCTTACGCTGCACCAGGGCATGTGGGACAGATTGCAAACATCGGTAATGTCACTTCTGTAGTTTGCGGTAGTCATGTACCTAAGTAATCAAATGAATCACAAGAGAATTTGACGCCACTGTCAGGGATCAGACAATTAATGTCTATGTTTAACTTTAACACACTAAGACAAAAATAATATTAAAAAAACAATAGAAAATACATTGAAAGTCATAAATAAACAAGATAAACAGCAATCGTACCAACTCGCACTGAGCGGTACCTACTGAGTGTGCCAGCTCTCTCGCTAGTAAAGGGGTCTGGACTCGGCATAATGCCATAGTTAGCCAGAGGCGCTGGTGTCCCCCGGTACCCGTTAGTAGGTAACCGGTTTTTAATAGACATTTAACAGTTCTTCACGATTTTATAACGATAAAAATATCTACATATTATGAGACAGTATAAATACCACTACGTATTTATACCAACTTTACGTACTTGTGGTAGCGAAATTAAGTTGCATTTGTCTGGTAGTTCTTATCAGGACATTAGGGTGGAAACGAAAAGTGACCTCACTGGATAGAACGACGAGCAGCGTTATGCTTGGACTAGGATATGTATTACCAGAACAGTTTCAAAATGTATAAATTATACATGCTAAACAATATAATGTACCTATAACTTAGTTTAGTTTGTTCTCGCAAGTGTTAATCATTTTATTTAAATTTCAGTATGATTGCTGCGGACTGAACGGGCCCGAAGACTATCTGGCTATAAATCTCCAGATACCAATGTCATGCTGCGACAGAGCTTACCGCGCAAGGACTTCCTATGCGCAAAATCAACTCTACAGTGCTTGTATTGAGTAAGTGTTTTTTTTTTGGGGTACCACTCAAAAAGATTTAAAATTAATACAATTCACTTCAAGTCTGTATTCAAGAAGGGTAGGATCTCCGTTTCTCACGGTCCTGATCGTTCTCCCTTTCGCCTCAACGATATCAATTTTGTTTTATTTATTTACTTTTTCAAATACAAATTAATAATGCTTACAGTTAGCATTATTGTATAACTTAACCTTGTTAGCTGAAGTATGTATGAAAATCTATACAACTAAAACTAACTAACGCAACGTAACTCACGCAAAACAAAAAAAAATACAAAAACAAATTTTTTGGGCTAAGTTGACCCTGGAATCACACTTCAATCTCTTATACTATAGCTCTTGTACTCACCCAGCGTTGATTGCCTTGCGTTCGTCCTTTCCATACATTTTAAATTGTAATTAGGTAAATTATAATATGACATATCCTCATAGCTCTGGCACATACTACGCCAGTGGATGCGAAGAAGAAATCCTGGAGGCAATCCAGCTTGGAGCTGACGGTCTACTGGGCGTCGGCATCGTCTGCTTCTGGTTTGAGGTATACCTAATTAACGTTATAAATAACATGGCCTACAGTTTTTGAATTAATTAATTAATATAGTATTTATTGTAAGATTTCATGAGGAGGAATGAAAACCATTTAACAAGGAAAATGTTGAGTATGAACGTGGATGGATCCGAGGGAAGAGGGGTCTCCCTAGAAGGTATGGAAAGACTGCGTGAAAAATGACATGTGTGTGAAAGGTTTAACTGTAGAGATAACGAATGACACAGATGGTTGGCGAAAGGAAACAAGTTGCACCGACCATACCTGTGTAGGATAAGGGGAAATGATGATTATGGTAAGATTTCTAATGGCGAACTTATCGCTCAGGGCGATTTCTTCCACTTTTACTGGGTATTCTATTTACATCCCAGATCAGCGTGAGAAATCTATGGGGTCTAATCAGTCGAGATAGCGCTCTAAATTGATACTGAATTATGAAGAAACCAGTGACTATTACAATATTTTATTTTTAGTCGTTGTAGGTATATAAATCAGGCAGTAGAAATAACGGAAACTTTGTTGTGGCACTGGCAGAATACCAGCGTCACGGGCAACCGTGACAATATGCTGGGTTGGCGTCTCTTTTTTGCTGACAGACACAGGAACGATCGATAGGAATGCTGCATCTAACATACATTATGTTTATCTATTTGGTTGTTTATTGTACCTACTGATATTGGTTGTTGGTGTGTCTTTTAAGCTAAAATAAATGAATGTCTATGTCTATGTTTTCTAATACGTTTAATTTGTGTTCGCAAATACGTCGTCATGAATCGACGTCAGTGTAAAGAGAATTATCTTTAAAAAATGGTTTGGTTTACAAACAAAATGTTGCCGAACTAAAAAGGAAGGCGTCGATATTTAAAATCTATATATGACAGACGCGCCACAACACGGGTATTTGTGCCTTTCTTGCACGCCGTTTTAACCAGTGGCTTAACCGTCTTAACCATAACAATATGAAAATATTCCAGAAAAACAGAATGAATCGACGCGAAATGAACGGAAGTTTTGTTACTGTTAGTAGCGGGAAGCTGGAGGATGCAAGCTGCGTCTTATCGGTTTTTCTGAATATTTATTGTGGAGGCCTCTGTTCAGCAGTAGCCGCCCTTCAGCTAATATAACGATGATTATTGTATTTCAGACGGCGGGTATGCTGCTTGCGATGTGGATGACAACCAACTTGAAGAACGAGGTGCAAGTTTACAAAGATGTCGTCAAATATTGATACCATATTTTGTCAAATGATGTGGCCATTGAGATGAAAATTGTATGACTTACAATAGTTCTAGGGCATAGGTATAGATTATAACATTGTTATAAAACACTTTTTAACAATGTGGTGATAAGTCATTGATACAGGCATGGGGAATTAGGTAGGAGACCAATCCAGAAGATTAGATTTGATTTCAATAAATTAGATTTTTTAGAGCTAAAAATGTTCTTAATCCCTAGACACTTTTCATGTGTGTACTTTTAAATGTAGAATTTTTGTTTTTTGTACCATTTTATTTTATTGCTTTTTCTTTTTGTGTCTGAATGATATGTTTACTTTTTCTTTGATTTTGTGTTAATTGGGATTATGTATTTTGTCAAAATGATAATATAAATTAAACCAGATGCAAAATAAATGTTTTAATTTATAGCTAATAACGTTTTAATTTATGTATGGTACTGGAAATCAATTATGCGAGAACTTTTATAGAAGTACCTAACCTACGTACTTAATGTTTGAAGTTTTAGATTACAGGTATTTTAGACTTCGTTATTTTACACTATGTGTCAATCTAATTTTATTTGAGAAATATTATGGTTAACACTCCGAGTTGCAAAAAGTATTAAAAAATAAATTGTGTTTTAGTGCTTTATTTAGTTTATATTTTAAATACTTTTCTCTCAAATACGTAGTTTATTCTATAATGTATCTTCAATACTTATTGTAAATGTAGATATACCTCTCTTTTAATTTCACCCAAATGTTTAATAATTCTGAATTGTATGTTGAGTGTAGATTGTGTAAGTATATTAACCTAACACAGTATTGTGTTTTGTGCCTTTAACTAAACTCTTTGTTATTTTAGTACTACTTCAAAGTAAGTTTGCATAAATTAAATTTATTCATGTTATCCCTCGTTGTTTTCTTTTCAAATAATTACCTACTAAATACACGTTATTCACTGTACCGGTAATTTTGTATAAAACTATTAGTACCTACTTAAAAGGATAATTTTGTATCAGTTTTAGTGGCGTCCCGTGTAAATGATACTAAGATATCAATATGGTGGAGCTTTAAAAAAATAACGAAAAATCTTGTGTTTATTTGAATATCAAATATGTTTAAACCATATTCATGGTTCATCATCATCATCATCCAAATGACGTCCACTGCTGGACGAAGGCCTCCCCAATGATTTCTATGACCATTCGGCTGGAAATGCCAATAATCGCCACGCTGAGCAGGCGTGTTGGCGATCGCAGTGGTGTTGTGGTATAACTCACAGAGAGCGCTCTCTATGAGTTAAACCACAACACCAATGCGACCGCCTTCCAAGCGAGGCGATTATTGGCATTTCTCGCCCACAAATGATCAGGCCTATACAGAGTGTAAAAATACCCCGAGCAACGGTCTTAGAGACGTTATTGGGCTCGTGAATATGCAATGAAATAAAAAAAATCAATCCTCATACAAAATGTCATCTTCAGAGGCAAAAATATGTAAAAAAAGAAATTTTTTTTTTGCTTTTGCCCGAATTATCGCCATAGTAAAAGTTGTTCATACTGACGAGCCCAACAACGTTTCTAAGACCATTGCTCGGGGTCCTTTTACATGCAGTACATAAGTTCTATTGTAACAATGTGTGTTAATAGACTCGTATGGATAAAATCGCCTTTCAAAAGTCGTAAGCACTATTTCAGCATGAGAGTTTTTGCCAGTACTTCCTGTAAAAACGTAGTAGGACCGTAGTAACTCTTTAGGCGATATTTGCCTTACAGACCTTTCGGGCGTACTCGACACACACTACAAAACTTCTAATGACCTAAAATACTAGTAAATGACCTATTGATACTATAATGCCCACTGTATTGATGACAGTTTGATTGTCTTTATTTCAGCTCTAATTGGACTTTGTCGAAACTTTTCAGTACTGAACATGGCTGAAAGACTAGAAAAAGATATTTTATTATAATATGTATTTAAATATTACCTTATTTATTTGTGCCTCTGCCTACCCCGCTTTGGGATTAAAAGGCGTGAAGTGTATTTATTAAAAATATCGTCTGTGGTCCAAGAGCGTCTGTGGTCCAGTTGGTCGGATGACTTGCAACCGGGAGGTCACGGGTTCGAGTTCGGCTACTGTACGTGTACTAATGGGACTGTTTTTAACCCCCGACGCAAAAAGAGGGGTGTTATAAGTTTGATGTGTCTGTTTGTGGCATCATAGCTCCCGAACGAATGAACCGATTTCAATTTAGTTTTTTTGTATTACAGGTGTTTTACGGGCGAGTGTTCTTAGCTATGTTTGGTGGAAATCTGTTCACCCACTCAAAAGTTATGGGGGTTGAAAGTGGGGTTGAAAAATTTTACTTGAGTGAATATGTCCAAGTGGGATACCAAATGAAAGAGCACGACACGAATATTTAGAATCTGTTTATTAAATCAAAATGAGAGACTTTGTTCACTTGCTTATGTAGGTACGCAACGCAACACTCGTACGATGAAGGATAACATCGTGATGAAACCCGCACATCACAAGGTGTATGGACCCTATAAAGGCGATGGACTCACCCCTGTCACGTTGGGTTAAACACGCTTAGCGAACCGTGTGCACTTGCTTGGCAAGTGCCTCTGCCTACCCCGCTTTGGGATTAAAAGGCGTGAAGTGTATTATAGAGTGTATACATATATAGATATATACACTTCACACCTTTTAATGCGAAAGCGGAGTAGGCTGAGGCACTTTCTGAAGCAAATGCCCACGGTTTATTTTTTAAGTTAAATATTATAGGTAAACTTATTATTTATGAATATTTGAAGACACGTTACAAAAAACACGTTATACATCCCATGTCACGTTGAGTTACTCTTGTTGAAAAGTGGGCATTTACTTAGCAAGTGCCTCTGCCTGCCCCGCTTTGCGTACCACGTTTTGGAAATAAACGCCGTGAAGTGTATTTATTTTTTTGAAAGATTTGAACAATAATTCACAAATAGCTTGTATTTTAAAGAAGCACTTAAACTTATTTAATTCTAAAATCATCATAACACAAATAACCCTCATTCATACATCGCTTAGTACTTTCTCCAACTCACAAAGCAGTAACTCACGCGTCATTAACCCTGTTTTCGACACAACCCGCCTGTCGACGTGATAACAACAATACTTCTATTGTCTCAAATCTAATGTCCAGGAAAGTGTTAAAAGACAACAAACTGTGGTTGTGGCATCGCGGTTGCGAATCGAAGGCTCTGCGAAACGCCACCTGCTTTCCCACGTTCCATATTGAGGGGGCATGGTGAAGGAGTGAAACGCTGTTTTGGCGATAAGCGATATTTTTAACAGACTTAAAAAAAAAAAAAAAAAGGAGGAGGTTCTTTGGTTCAGTTCCGACAATGGTATCCACGAGAAAACCACATTATAATATGTCAAATTTTACTGGTTGAAGTCGGTTCTTTTTTCTTTAAGTTATCGCTACTTTAAGTTTAGAATGTTGTACGAAGCTCATAATCATTGTCTATGTAAATTAAATCATTTACTGTTGTGATGAGGAATTTTCAAACTCCAAAAATGTCTTATCTAGATGACACTAGTAGAACATTAAAAACTTCAATACTTGAAGTTAGTAATTTCGTTGACATTTCTTCATCATCATCATCATCATTTTCCTGCCCTTATCTCACACTAGGTGTGGTCGGCGCAACACGTTTCTTTTCGCCATTCATCTCTATCATTCGTCATCTCTGCAGTTACACCTTTCACGCACATGACATTTTTCACACAGTCCATCCCATACCTTAATATTGTTCACCGGGTGTATAGGCGCGAATATAACCAAAGACAAGCTCGAGCTTACCTTTGGTTATATTCGCGCCTATACACCCGGTGAACAATATTGAGTTATAATGTCTGTGCGCGTTTCATTAAAAAATGATCATCCATACGTTCTTTGGTCTCCCTCTTCCCTTGTATCCTTCCACATTCATACTCATCACTTTGCTTGTTACATGGTTTCGTTGACATTTATCCCCCTTAATACAGCTAGCGGCATCTGTCATAACTATGAGAAACAAGGATCCTGAAAATTACCCATTAATATGAAATATATTCTTCGGCGAAAAAGTAAAGATTTTGCCATGAACTTTCAATATCAATACATGGCATAAAACGAAGTTGCCTCCTGCCCTCTGTCCCTATGTACGCTTAGATATTTAAAACTGTTTTTTTTTTAGATAGATTGATATTTGAATACTTGCATATAATGGCAGATAAACATTATTAATAATGTATATTGGCAAAATAACGCTTGCCAAATCAGCCAGTATTAAACAAAGCACGATGTTTTATAGATAGGATTATCAGACAGATTTGATTGATACTGCAAAGTATGAAATCTAACGCTGATAGGTTACATTATCCACAAGTCCTTAAAGAGCAAAAAATAGTTTGGGAAACTAAAAATATTTTATATGATGATTTATAAAACGTTCATTACGCTGCAGTCCATATATTCCATTCCATTAATCGAAAAATCTTCATCACGTAACATAGTAATACAACTAAAAACACAAAAATCATTGTTATGTTTACTATTTGAACGACGACCTAATGAACCAATTATTCTGCCCACCAAGTCCTTAGTCTTACAATAATCACTCCAGGTCAACAAATGCAGATGATCGATAACTCGAGCAATACTGTCTCACTTCCTTTGTCCACGCGAGGTGAGCCGGACCTGCGTCAGAAACGTCTCTGAAATTAATCGTCACTACATCAGCAACACCATGAAGTCCAGAAGTATTCGCTGCATGAAGTTCTTTCTCACACTCTTCAATATAATTTGCATTGTAAGTGGATCTTTTTGTTTAAATTACTTTTTATTGTAGCATTTTCTATGGTTCATACACTCGCCCTTTGTGTTGAGGGCAATCGATACCGTCGTTGAGGTGGGCGTAGCTAACCACCCTTTGTTGTGGCTTCGTTTGTAATATTCTTTTTACTTTTGGTAGTTATTTGACAGGTGCTAATGGATTACTTAGTAGTGTTTACTTGTTGGTAATCGTACCAGAATGAATTGATGATGCTTTGCATTCGAAGAGTTTCAGTTTAATTTAACTTATAGCATGTTTCGTTTTAACTTCACCAAAATCAATAAATATATATACCATGCATGGCAATGATATTTGAGTCGTAGTTTCTAATGTAAATCACAATAGCTTGTAAGTTTTGGACAAGTTGGTCAACGTGGTCTGCCACCATCATGTCTGAGTGGATAACCAGCGAGTAGCGAAGAAGGGAGGATCATGTTTTATTTTAGATTTATTTTCTGTTATTTTTACTACATTCATGAAAGGGAAGTTGTTAAAAATGAGAAGATCGAAGACAAATAAGTTTTTCTGTCGTATATACGTGCTGCATTGTATCCACGGTTGAAACTGATAAGTATGGATATCATTAGAGTACCTACTGTGTAGGTTTATTTTTACTAGTTATAATATGTAGAACTGATAAATATCTACACCCACGCTATCTACTGGGTGTACCAACAAAATCCTTGGACACACTAGGCTGGTAATCAAAGTAGTTGCTTCTGAGTTTTCTCTAGAGCGTCTCAGCTGAGCGCGAATTCGGATCTCACTGAGTAATATTTTCATTTACATAATTTCCCGTTAGTAGTTAGACATGAAGACTTTTCGTGAGGGGTAAGAGTATAAAAATAAGCAAGGTAAGAAGTAGCAAAAAAAAACTAAGCTATTTTTTAGATCTTCTAGATTGTCTAGGCAACCAGGGCCGACTTACTTGAATGTATTTAATTATCATTCTTGTTGACAACTTTTTACAAATGATAAAGTGCTCTGAGAAGCTACTTTACATAAAGTTCTTAATTAACCATTCACCAACTTTTTGATTGATTTTACAGTTGTTCGCCTTAATCCTGATGGCGATATGTGTGATGAACATGCGGGAGAAGAAGGCGCGTACAGCGGAGCAGTCAGCCTTGTCTCGAGGTGTACTTTCATTCTTATTGACTCTGGGTTTCGCTCTGCTGGTGACAGCGGTGCTGGGCTGCGTCGGCGCGCTCCGGGAGCATGTGAAGATACTTTATGTGGTGAGGTTTAGTGACTTCTTGCATTTTAGATGGACTAAACCTAACAAAATCTGACTTTCTCATCTCATTGACAGGGTTCCCCTTACTGAGATCCGGGGACCCGAGCAGGAAATAATGAAATAAAACCACAGTTCCCGGGGTTGTGGTGTTTATTTAAACTTTAACATTTATTGTCATATATAGTTGACCTCAGGGTCCGTACACCTTAAATAAGGTGGTCCTACGATCTAATTCAGACGACGGGCGCACATTGGCGGATAAAGGTACAAGACCGATCGTTATGGTACGCCTTTGGGGAGGCCCATGTCCAGCAGTGGACGTCAGCGGGCTGATGACTATGATGAAACTCGGCACATAAGTTTAAGTCTCGAAAACCAAGAAGTAAGGTTGACCCACTTTGATAGTAACCTTAGTCAATTTGACCCTGAGGTTTTAGCCTTCGATGAACTTCCAATAAACTCAGTTTCGATTTAGTATCGTGAATACAGGTAACATAACATAATTATACCATGTTTACAAACATCCCTGGCCAGCTTCAGTTAATATTGTCTGTTTAAAAATTGATTATTTGGTAAAATCCCTTAAAGCATAAATAATTTACCCATCAGCATGCGTGCTTCTTCATATTCCTGCTGTCGGTGGAATTTGTGGTGGGAGTGGGTGGAGCAGTGCTAAGCGCGTGGGTCGGCGGCGGCTCCGAGCTGCGTGTTCAGTTCTATAAGAACGCTACCCAAGAAGATGAAGTGGCAAAGTACCATGCTTATTGGGATAGCGTACAGTCCGAGGTAAGGCTTCTATGTTTTAGTTTATGATGTAAAGATCCTATTTACCATTTATTACGAAGGTATAAAAATACCAGACAATGATATGCGCAAGATGGCTGGCAGAAGCTGCATGCGAGAAGCCGGAAACAGATAACAGTGGCGTGCAATCGGAGAGGCCTATGTCCAGCAGTGAACAAGTATGGGCTGATGATGATGATGATAAAAAATACGACAAGTTCACTAATATCCACCAGCAAAAAAACCTAATTACAAATCAGATCAGTATGTATTCGTCCACTGCCGGGCGTAAGCCTCCTCAATACTGCGATAAAGAAATCAATGCTATGTTGATTCAGATGAAACCATTGTATGTCTCCTTCTAGAACGAGTGCTGTGGCGTGGACGGACCCCAGGACTACTCCATCATCCGCCGCGAGATTCCCGCCTCATGTTGCGCCAGGGCATATCCCATTCGGGAGGGCGGCGCCCGCAGACACCTCCACCAGGCGTGTCTCAAAGAACAGGCCTACTTTGCCAAAGGGTGCGAAGAGGCGGTGCGCCAGAAGAGGTCTTTGAAGGGAAACATTTTCATCACAACTGGCGTCATTTTTGCTCTGATCGAGGTACGTTGGGAAATGTATGATATGATACGTATATTATTTAAAATCAATATAAATACGTCTAAGTATATCTACTATCTATGTAGTATATTCACTACATACAGTGATTTTTTTAATTAGCCTCCTTTGTGTCCCACTGCTGGGTACAGGGTCAATAAATATATGTACATTAAAGTTGATGGCAACGCTCGTACGGTGAAGGACAACATCGTGATGAAACCCGCACACCACAAGGTGTGTGAACCCTATAACGGCGATAGGCTCACGCCCTGTCACGTTGGGTTAAATACGCTTGGTGAACCGTGGGCATTTGCTTACTAAGCAAGTGCCTCTGCCTACCCCGCATTGGGATTAAAAGGCGTGAAGTGTATTAATTTTTTATTTTATTTTATTAAAAGCTGATGAAACTTTTCAGATACTCTGCGTGTTGCTGGCAATTTGGATGGCGCGAAGCATCAGGTCGGAACGCAGAAAGTTGCAGCAAAATCTTCAAGCGCATTTCGAGAGCTAAGCGCCAATGCCAGAAAGAAGCAGATCATTCAACTACTATTTTACCCACAATATTCACCAGATAATTAAAACCACAAAATGTCACGACTCAGTCGAGGAAGCACAATAGACTGTTCTATGTAAATGTTTTCACGATCTACACAGTACCTACATTGCTGAGCGTAAGTTTGTTTGTCGACAATGGTCTCTTTTGTAATGTCTTCGAGCATCGTTGGGATATGGTAAGGCTCAATTTACTTCTTGCTTAATCGAAGTTTTTGTACATCGCATAATGAACTTTATGCCAAGTGTATAACAAACTCCGGATTCCACAGACGGTACCGGAGAATTCTCGAGGATTCCGCGGAAGGTGCGCGACTTATTTTTAGGCTTATTTCAAGTCGCGGGTGAATAGGTACCTTCTGAACAAGTGTGCTCTATTGTAGACCACATCGCTGCTTAGCATCAGGCAGGATGGTGATCAAACGCTTGTTCATAGTGATAAAAAAAAGGCTCGTAGTTAGTTTGTTTGTTATACACTTGACATGAAATTCATTATGCGATGTACAAAAACTTCCATTCCGTTCCATTCCGCGGCGGTGTAAATTGAGCCTAATGGCCAAACTTTTGTAAGTTCACAAAAGATTTTGAATTTGCAAAAAGTAAAGGGACAATAAGGAAATGATGTATTATGATTGTTCACGACGAGAAGAGAGAGTCGATTTATTGTATTGTTCTAATCATGTAATCTCTAATTATTTACAAATAATTTTATTAATATTTTAATGAATAGTTAAATAATATTTTTTAGATGAGTGTTTGACTGTTATGTGAAAATTTGCTTCTATTCCCCTTACCGACAAAGGCAGTGTAACTTACACAATATTATTACAGATCTACGTAAAGCTTGTTATAACTTCGGAATAGTTATGCCGCGTTTATTGGTAAGGCCATATCGGAATTATTGCAAGACGTGGTTTATTTTCAGTTCTGGTCTAATACTAGCGTTGTTTCTTACGGCTGGTGAATGTCTGAATGATTGTACGTGTGTCTAGGCCGACGTACTCGTTCCACGTATTGGAAATAATGTCATCAGTGTTTTATTTATAAGAATTATGTACCTGTGTAGATCTCATTTCTCACAATCTCGACCACCATACATACGACAATGAACAAGTAGCTGCTCTGTGATAATAACGTAGTTTAACTATTTTACTTTCAAATCTTTTTCGACAGCTGATTTTTGGGACCAAAAAAAAAATCTCATTTTTTAAAAGTGACCATGGTACAGGTATTTGTGTCGAAACGTCGAGTAAACAACGAAGGTAAGCAGAATGCTTATCCTTGGTTTATTCTCGCACTGTAATACCCTGTTTAGACTTTTACATCCTTACTAATAAATTCGGTGTAAGTTAAACCTAAGTCGTCACAGCTATTTTGACTGGTTATTCCGTATTTGACATACAACTGACAAGTTAAGCTTGGTGTAACTGGCGTAATAGTTACACAAAGCTCAACAAGTAACACAGCGTTTATTAGTAGGATCCTTAATATATTTAACTCTATAATGAAAATTTAAAAAGAATTTTCCTCGACAAGGTATTTTGAAAATTGTTGTACTTACTTATTTGATATGTCTACGAAATTTCTAAAAGTTAAATACTTAACTATTTTTATACAGTTCTGTTGTTTGTAAGGGCATAGTGTATTTAGGTATATGTCTATATTTCGATATTATAGTTACTTTTGATACACTTTTCGATCACTGAGCTTTAAGGTGTTGTGTGTTATAAATGTTTGTGTATCACTTGCGTTCGTGTTCATTGAAATAAAGTGTACGAAACGATACTGCTTTTTATTATCATCATCATCAGCCCATACTTGTCCACTGCTGGACATAGGCCTCTCCAATTGCACGCCACATTCTTCTATTTACAAAGAAACCCGAGCAATTGTTATAGAAAAGTTGTTGGGCTGGTCAATATGAACAACTTTTACTATGGCGACAATGCGGAGAAACAGAAGCCCAACAAAATTTCTAAGAGAATTGCTCGGAGTCATTTTATACACAGTACCTTTTCCATTTACGCGAACGATGCGATGGTTTGCGTCTAGTATCCTGGTAGTTCATAGTGCGAACCGCCAGGATGTGGAATGACTTGCCGCAGTCTGTGTTTCCTGCGCAGTACAGTCTGGAAGTCTTCACGGATAAATGGGTACCAAATGAACAAGTGTGCTGACTGTTGCTTAACATCAGGCAGAGTAGTGGTCAAACGCTTGTTCATTGTGTATTAAAAATATCTGTATAATTACGAGCGATTTTCATTGAAAACACAGTTGAAAGTGGCATAATAAATAGGTAATAGGTAGCAATTTTCGAGTGTTTACCTAGATTTCTCTGAGATACCATGATCAGATCCTGCTTTCCTTTATCATGTGAGAGTCCAGAACCAATTTAAAGAGACAGTATAAAACAATGTCTCCGCCCGCTGTCTGTCTCTATGTATAATTAGATGTTTAAAACTACCCAACGGATAACGATGCGGTTTCTTTAACAGATACTGTGTTATTAGAAAAGCTGACTGACTGACATATCAAGGCACAGCCCAAACGGCTAAACTTAGGCACTTGAAATATAGGTACCGTAGGGGCGCACTAAGGAAGGAATTCCAGAAATTCCCACGGGAACGGGAAATAACGGGAAAATACATTTGTATGAAAAATCTAAACCGCTCAAGTTAGACGCTTGAAATTTGGGATGCAGGTACTAAACTACGCGAATGAAATCGCCGGGCGTCCACTAGTGAATAATAATAGCAGGGTACACTATTAATAATGTAATATAGGCAAAATAAATTTGCCGAGACAGCTAGTAAATGATAAAATTTGACCATCAGTATCATTATCATGCCCACTGCTGGACATAGGCTTCCTCTAAGATTTTGTTATTTTCCACACATATTATATACACTTAAGATGGTATGGGCACATCATGAGGAGGGATGAAAACCATGTAACAAGGAAAGTGATGAGTATGAATGTTGAAGGATACAAGGGAAGAGGGAGACCAAAGAAGGTATGGATGGACTGTGTGAAAAATGATATGTACGTGAAAGGTTTAACTGCAGAGATGACGAATGATAGAGATGAATGGCGAAAAGAAACATGTTGCGCCGACCCCACCTAGTG
>SJJU01006123.1:0-16482 GCA_012932125.1 Conopomorpha cramerella | reverse complement strand
AAAGGGAAAGTCTCCTAAATTGTCACCAAACTGGGAGGGCCCATATAAGGTGGTGACCAAGATCAACGATGTGACACATCGCATACAGAGAAATCACCGCAGCCCATGCAAGGTTGTGCACATCGACCGGCTGGCCCGATACTATGGAGATAATCATGCTCGAGACGAGAACGTTTTAGAAGGGGGTAGTGTTACGCCCCGGGGTCGAGAAACAACGGCTAGAATGCCGTAGAGGTACGTCGAACATTCGAGAGGCCTAAAGAACATTCCAGTATCCAAGTCGACGCATACAAACCACTCACAGTGCCTACATACGCCAGAATGTAGTAGAAGGATCTCGAAAGATCGAGAAAAGTGTGGTATATTTCGGAAGCCACAAGTACTTACCTCACCACAAGTAGGTATACTTACCTACTGTTGGGTGTAGGTATAAACACGCGAGCCGTCGACGCGTCACGCGACTCACAAGTAGGTATAAATCTACTTACCTACTGTTGGAGTAGGTATAAACACGCGAGCTGGCCGACGCGACGGTTTAGGTATTTAATTATTATTATTAGAAGTCGACTCGAGAATGTACCTGAACCTACTCGAATGTTCTGGATTGTGTACCGGGGTATATAAAGAGCGACGATCGAGTCGGCGGGACAGTTTCAACTAAACAGCGATACAGTGAACATCAAGAGAGAAAATTAAAGAGAGTTAACAAGTGATTGTGTGATTGTAAAAGTGTTTATTAGCGGTTTTAGTGTAACGATTGTAATTAGTTTGTGTAATTACAGTGCCAAATAAAGTGTTGTTCTTGATTTTCGTAATAGTGTAATTTTTCTATCGGTACCCACCCCCCACGTACGTAACAATAGTTTAAAAAAAGAACCAACTTCAACCAGTACCGTTGCAGTCCCCTTACGATTTTTTAAAGTTCCCATCGATGTATCTGGTCTACCATCTTCAAACCCTGATTTAAACTCATCATGATCCCACCTTTGAAATAACTTCTTTCCACCAAAAAAATAATCATCAAAATCTGAAGAAAATCTCCCTTTTTGAAGTCGCTTAAAACTAATTAAATTCGGGTTATAAGCTACACTAACCTTTTTTCATAAATCAAATAGGGAATAGTTTTCTCCTTGTAAAGATATGGTATTCATTTTAAACTTTATTTAGGTACTACGATTTGTAAAACAACGTACATTTAAGTATGCGAACCATGTTAGACTAACTTGAAGTATTTCAGTAGGTTTTTACAAGATTTCGCAATACAGAATGTCTGGTCTGTGAATTTTAATTTCAAGGCGAGTGTGAAGATGTCTCAATCATATTTAGTGTGAAGGAGCCACACTTTTACACTCAGTATAACCACGAATTTACACATTGCCAACAAACACTCTGCTGGCAATTTGGTATTTTAAGCGTAAAAAAATGGATCTATACAAATAGCACTTCAACACATTGTCTAATTTTAGGATAAATATAAAAACAGGGTATAGGGTACAGCGCAGCGTAGTAGTTCAGAGATTTATTTCTGAAGCAATACCTTTAGTAGTAAAAAATATGAGGGTTTTGATACTAAAAGTTATTTGAAACTTACAAGAAAAATAAAAGCTCACAACACACACAATTAATATTAAACGGAAAATTTATTTTTTCAAATATTTCATTTTACATTCGAAGTACCATTTGACATTTGAAGCACTCAAAACCGGAGGTCATGTATGAAAAGATGTATGAATGTAGATGAAGCGAAAGGGGTACGTCAGGACCGTGACAAATGGAGATCTGTAGTCTCTGTCTACCCCTCTGGGAGACAGGCGCTAAGTGTATGTATGTATGTATATTTCATTTGACTTGTTTTCGACTTCTGCCTGCACTCCCGGAGTGCAACCCTCATTTTTTTTTGTCTACGGTTACCTGAGCTTAAAATGGTATTTCCAAATGACACTTTAGGAACCTACTTACGTAAGCCTGGCTTATCTGCTTAGTTATTGCCCACCACAGGTATCCCAAAGTTCCCTGCGGGCAGTATACTACTCTATTTAAACATTCATACGCGAATACCGTATGCAAATGATTCGTGAAACATTAAGGGGCACGCTCTGGGCATTCAGGGTACCGCCATTTGCAAAGTGATTTGGTGTCGACGGAACCTTATCTACCACACTGATATTATACTGGGGAACGTTTGTGAGTGTGTATGATTCATGCGCAAACTACTGAACGGTTATCAATGAAACTTTACAATAATATCACTTAATACTAAACGGCTTCATCTTTCTGCCTCCAGCATGCAAAGACCTATTACATGTTGCCCAATTTTATGGATTAAGTAGTATGCATAAAAGAATAATAATAACTGGGTGGGGCATTTTGTATTTTTTTAAACACGGTGGACAATCATTTAAACACCATCCTGTCTGATGTTAAGCCCTGCGCAGTACAGTTTGGAGGTCTTCAAGTCACGGGTAAATAGGTATCTAAGCAACAAGTGTGCTGCGTCGTAGCTCAATCATCAAAACATCAGGCAGAATAGTAGACAAACGCTTGTTCATTGTATTTAAAAAAAAACTTTAATAAATCGTAGCAGCGACCAATAGGTACTGGTTGAATTTAATTCTTTTATCTTTAAAATTATTATTATTTAAAATGGGCATGCGTTTCACCACCATTCCGCTTTATACTGCGATGTGGTCAACGATGCATGTTTATCTACGCAATACTAAGACTAATTCAACACACATAGTGAGGTTATGACACACATAGTGAGGAAATTTGGAAGACTACATAATTAATATGGATAAGTTTTCCTTATATTTCTCTTCATGTATTGGCTGCACCATGGATTGATTTTCCTTATTTTTCACATATTATATACAGTATTTTTGCACAAATCGGCATATTTTAAAATGACTTTAAATACAGACCATTTCATCGGCAAAAAATACATATATTTTTTTAAATAATGTTTTGTGTATGATGTTTGCTTTGGTGAGTATCGTCCGGCATTCCTAATTGAAGTAAAATTAATAAATTAAAACCTCGATTAAAATAACATAGGTAATCTCGAGCTTGTTTTAGATATATTCGCTATATCCGGTGAATATTGAGTTAGAATAAAATTTGTTTTAATGTTATACAACTTTTAAAACAGAAGTCACGGGGTTAACTCCACAATAAGTTATAACTTTTTTTTAAAACACTTTGGCCACCATCCTGTCTGATATTGAGCAGCGATGGGGTCTACGGTGGCGCACACTTGTTCATTAGGTACCTATTTACCCGTGATTTGAAGACGTCCAGACTATACTGCACAGGAAACTTCTTTTGGGAAAACAATAAATGCGTACAAAACATTTATTTAGGATTGTTTTCGTGATAAAATTGCCATATGTATAGCCATTTCAATGTGCTGACTTGTGCAAGAATGACTGTATTAAACATTGACGAAGAAAAAATAGTTTTGAAAGATACATATTGTGGTATTCATACAGTTAGAACAGCGCTAGTGCACTGCTAGTGAAGGTCTCAAAAACTGGTCAAATGTGCGCCAAATAGTGACAAACTAGTGTTACATGATATTCACACATCAAAAGTGTCTAGGGATCAAGAACATGTTTAGCTCTAAAAAAATCTAATTTATTTAAATCAAATCTAATCTTCTGGATTGGTCTCCTACCTAATTCCCCATGCCTGTATCAATGACTTATCGCCACATTTTGAATAAATTACGAATGAATTCAGTTTTTGTAAAATATATTCTTGATTGCAATATTCTAAAATGTACTTGATCCCTAGACACTTTTGATGTGTGTACGTCAACTAGTTAGTCGACGTTTTAACTTTTTATGAAAACGGACATTCTTTTAACAATTTAACTCGTATATTGTTTCGTTTTCGTAAATAGCAAACAGTTATTTAGAAATTGTTCGTAAACTTTGTGTGTTTCGCATCCTATTGTCCACGGTTTGGCAACGAACGATCTTTCGCAAGCCAAAACAGTATCCGCTATGGATTGTATGCACAAATATTGCTCCGTATATTTAACTCACTGAACTCGTATATTTTAGAGCTTGCTTCAATGGTGTGTGTCAGTTAGGAAACTATACGAAATCTTATTACAGCGAAATTTTATTTTTTGAGCAAAATCTTTTCTTGTTCTAAGATGAAGGATAAAGTCACAAACTTGACCTCCATATAATATACGTACATAAATAAAATACACTTATTTTAATACCAAAGCGGGATAGGCATAAGCACTCTTTCACCATTATTCACCAAGCGTATATTCGTATAAAGCAACTTGATAGAGGATGAGCCCATCGTTATAAGGTCCACACGTGATGCCAGTTTCATCATGAATGAGTGTTACGTACCGTACATAGACTCCCAGAAAACCACATTACCACCCACAAGATCCAAGTACCAACTCTCTTTATAATACACACCATCATCATCATCAGCCCATGTTCGTCCACTGCTGGACATTTGGACAATTGCACGCTACTGTGATTTGTTTTCGGTTTCTCGCATCCAACTTCTGGCAGCCATCTTGCGCATATATCATCATATCATTAGTCCACCTTACCTGAGGAAGCCCTACACTCCGTTTGCAGCGACACGATCTCTAGTCAAGAACTCAATTACCCCAACGGTCATCGGTTCTACAGCTAATATGACCGACCCACTGCCACTTCGCTTGATGCGCTATGTTTTGTCATTTTGATTATCTGTCGGATCACTACGTTACTGATACGATCTTCGGAGAAACGCCGAGCATAGCCCTTTCCATAGCACGCTGTGAAACTTTGAGCTTGTTGGTCAGCTTCGGCGTCAGTGTCCACGTCTCAACTCCGTATATCACGTTACACTTCAATTAGTCTTGAGATTAGTCTCCAAGACACAAGTAAACCGATACTAAATAGGCAAGTGTGCTTCGCCGTAGGCTACAACATAGCTTACAGCTTAGCAACCAGATAAGATGGTGAGCAATCGCTAGCTTATTTGAAACAAAAAAGGCATTAAGCGCACCTCCCTGGTGGCACATACAGCTTTTAGAGACGCTATAACTTTCGGCTCGGTAATTGGAACTTGGATGGACAAAGGAAGGGTAGGCAATGGCTCAATAAACTTGCCGCAACTCGAATAAACGTCCTCTGCTAGGTAAGTTATCCGTAAGTCTAACTGCAATCAGCGAATTTACGATATCTTAAATTAACTTTTACACATACAAATCTAAATCGAACTTGTATTTAATTACGGAAATAGATTGTTGTTTATAAATAGTGGGCCGACCGTATTAGCCATATACCGTTGGAGTAAATGAGTTCTCGGACGGTGATTGCGTTGTAGCAAACGAAGTGTAGGATGCCTCAGGCGAGGTGGACCGATTTGCGAAAGATGGCTGATGCTAGAGAAGCCAAAAACAATTCTCACGGGCATGCAATTGTAGATAGCCTTTATCCAGCAGTGGACGAATATAGGCTATTCCGACTCGGAGCACAATCATCATTAAATAAGCTTTAGGAAGCCTCGTGTAGAGACGAAACACGCGTCGCATTTTTGTATTGCTCAGAGTGTGAACGTTCTTGCATTGCATTTTCCGCGCGCGTGTGCCTATATGAGGACGGGCGGGCGCTAAAAGTAATGCAAGAAAAAGGATTTAAATGTTTCCTATGCTAATCTGAGATGTAATAAGAATTTATCAGTTACCTCTCTTCCTGGCATATCGTAGGAACCAACTGTGAGATCTGGAGAATTAGGTTTATTCAGGCTATGAGCTAGCAACTTGTAACTGATGCCCCATATTGACATTCTTAACTCCTTATTATACTAAATGTGGCCGAAGGGTCCTTATGGTCATTGACATTACGGACGTGAGTGTATTAACCCATTAGCACCCACTGGACTCGGAGACGGACAAGTTATTTTAAACTTTATTACTTTGCAATGAAAGTCAAAATCAATTAAAAAGTAAGTATTCTTCTGGCCGTTAATGGGGTAAACATAGTTAACACTATTTACAATACTAAATCGTAATGTTTATCCATTCAGCTTTTTCTATGGCATTATTTGTTTATATTGCTTCCAAAGCCACGTGTAAAAGACCTAATGGATTTCCGGCGAAGATAATGAACTTGATGGACGGCGTGCTAGCCAAGTCGCCACTTATCATCACGCCCTTACATTTTCACGTCCATTTTTGTAGTTTTTAGCGACCCTTTACACGTGAAGGCACACGACAGGATGGAGTAAAAACGGATATTTATTTATTGCCATATAAGTCTAAGACATGACCCTGTTAAGACTTTGCAAAAATAATAATAATATAAATTTAATTATAATAGAATTAATCGTAACATAGATTTTTAACTTGCCTATAAATACATTAAGTTACCTACTGCATACAAAATATTATAGGTGAACCGTGATGTCGATACGTCGAGGGGAGACAATGTAGCTTAGTAGCGGTATTTTCTATTAGTAATACCACTTTAAGTAACTTTAAGACATTAAGTAACTTTGAATATAAACCTGCAAACAAAATTTTTGTTTGTATGGTTTGATGACTTTGATCAAGACGCCTTCTGCCCACGTCCTTCGACCAAAAGTCAGGTGTTTGATCCGAAATATTTCCGGAGGTGTCTGGGCGTACGTATATCTCTCAAAAGCACAGTAAAATCATTGATTTCAATTTAACCGACTACTAACAGTAAAAATTTAAGACTTATGTGATTTTTCATCGATATTATCAAAGAGACCACAAGAGAAGCATCAGTTTTCAAACAAAAAAGTAATCATCGAAATCGGTTCACCTAGTCAAAAGTTCTGAGGTAACAAACATGAAAAAAATACATGCAAATTGAGGACCTGTTCCTGTTTAAAAGTAAAAAAAATATTTGTTCATGAGTACCTAAAAAAAGTACATCCACTGCTGGACACATGCCACCCTTGAGGTTATACTATAAAAAATAATAACAAAAATAAATACACTTCACGCCTTTTAATCCCAAAGCGGGGTAGGCGCTTGCTAAAGCATGCCCACGGTTCACCAAGCGTATTTAACCCAACGTGACAGAGGTCACCCCCTGCCCATCGCCGGTTAAACTAATTTCATATTAATTGTTAAGACAGGACAACATCTGTCGCGTCCACTAGTAAATAAATAAATACACAAGGTTTTCCAGTTGTGGGTCGCGTGAAATGACGGAGATAGTAATTTATTGTTAGCATGAAATTAAAGTAATGTCAGTAAATGTTTGGGTCGCTACGTAAATGAATGGGTTAGCCAATATCCAATAAATTAACTGAAATATCGTAGTGGTGTATGGTTAATCGATAGCAGCTGGCGATTCCGCCGGCGAGAGTATCATAAGCCTAGGCACAAAGAGGGCGCGATCGATAAAATAACCATTTTCTAGAGCAATTTCAGCCTACAGCGACATTTTCCGTGGTAAGAACGGAATAGGTATCTTAAGAAAATAAAATATAAATACACTTCACGCCTTTTAATACCAAGGCGGGGTAGGCAGAGGCACTTGCTTGCTTGCAAATGCCCACGGTTCACCAAGCGTATTTAACCCAACGTGACAGGGGGTGAGCCCATCGCCGTTATGGGGTTCACACACCTTGTGGTGTGTGGGTTTCATCACGATGTTGTCCTTCACCGTACGAGCGTTGCGTTGCGTACATAGGCTCTGAAAAAGAGTCCCATTCGCGTATCTTCTTACTACAAAAATATAATCTTATCATCCTACTCCCTACTTATAATATAAATGAAATGTCTAAATGTTTGTTACTCTTTATTTGTTAACTTAACTAAATTGGCTTTCTGTAAAATTTATATTAATACAGCTTATATGATTTTTTCACGAATTTCCCACGGAAGCGGCGAGGAAACCGCGATGATATATCGATTTGTTATAAAATGACATAAGCAGGTTGCTAGGCAACGGACACTATAGCCCGTATTCTCAAACAATGGACTTTACTCAAGTGTCAAGGTTAGTCTGAGTAACTAAAATTACACGGAATTTAATCAGAACTCAGCCCGTGCAGTCTTTTTAGTGCAATGCTGATACTAAGAGTTTATATATATTATGCAGGTTATATATAGATAAACTTTCCGCTGGAATTACTCTATCTATTAAAAGAAACCGCAAGAAAATCCGTTGCGTAGTTTTAAAAATATAAGTATACATTTCGGTTTTCGTGTGCCTTCATAGTGCGAACCGCCAGGATGTAGAATGACTTCCCGGAGTCTGTTTTTCCTGCGCAGTACAGTCTGAAGGTCATCAAGACGCGGGTAAATAGGTACCTAATGAACAAGTGTGCTCCATCGTAGATCACATCGCTGCTTAACATCAGGCAGGATGGTGGTCAAACGCTTGTTCATAGTCATAAAAAAAATACATAGGGACAGCGGGAAGTTTGTTTTTTTGTTTGAAATTATGTAGTAATAGTGATTCAACAGATAAAAGCACGGGATGAACAAAGCCTATTTAGTACATGATTATAATAAATAAATAAAGATTTATCTATTTTAAATGTATGTACATGTATACACTTAAGAATTTGGAAGAAGTAATTTTCATAACTAAATAATGATATAAGCTATTACTATCGTTCTAAAGCTTTCCATTCTTATTGATACTTCTAACCTTTCGTTGGCTTTATTACTCACGGCATTTTCTATTCCTATTATAGATGGTTTTACCTGGCTCTAATAGCCTTATAGTTAGACAGAATGACAGAACTTTATTTTTGATCAATATCGTTTTTAAGCGACTTCTAAAAACGTGGTTTCTCAATTCGACCAAATATATGCTTTTATTGTGTTTTTTTACTTCGTCGTTTATGAACCAATTTCTATTATTATTTTTCTATTGGAAAGGAAATTTTAGTTTCATGATAAAGAAATCAGGGTTTCATGATCGTAGATCAGATAAACCGAAGGGAACATGATAAAATAGTAGGAGCGACTAAGTAGGTAATGGTAATAGTCGGTCCTTTTTTCTTTAAAAATATTAGATCGTCTGTAGCATAGTGGCCGGTTACTTTAAATCGCAATCTGGTGTTTGTAGGTTCGAGACCGTGGCGAGTATTAGTTGGTCTCTTTAACAGAGACTATGTACTTAAGTTAAGCTACACTCGTACGGTGAAGGAAAACATCGTGATGAAACAAGCTATAACACAAGGTGTGTGAATCCTATAACGGCGAGAGGCTTGCGCCGTGTCACATTAAGTTTAATATACTTGAACATTTAATATACTCAGCCGTGTGGTGACGGCGAATAGAATACATGTGTCATCACGCCAGCCCAACTTTTCCCGTCATGGGGGTCGTAACAGGCGACCGAGGGAGTTCTCCAGAGAACGGGCAGCAGCGCTCTCTGTGAGTTAAACCACAACACCACTGCGATCGCCAATCCGCCTGCCAAGCGTGGCGATTACTGGCATTTCACCCCAAATAACGGATCTCATTGAGGGAGGCCCTCGTCCAGCAGTGGACGTTATGTGGCTGATGATGATGATACTTGAACAAGTAGCAAGCGTTTGACCACCATCAGGCAAGACGGTGGTCAAACGCTTGTTCATGGTGTTTTAAAAAAAAACACATAGTGAACCGGGAGTGATTAGCAAGTGCCTCTGCCTACCCCGCTTTGAAATTGAAAGGCGTCATGTGTACTGTATGTTTACAAACTAAATACATAGATCCATCTCTCCGAGGTTTGTCTGTCGTTAAATCTTGGAAGACAAACATTAATCCAGTTTCCGGTTGTAGATTGAGCTATTTTAAATGAACTGACGCCATATTTTATTTGCAGGTGTAAAATGGGATATACCCGGGTATTTAGTATGATTATGAAAGGATTTTAAATACTGTGTAGGCAACAATTTATATGGAGCCAAATGAAAAACTGTGTTGAAATGTAATAAAGCATTATAATCTGTCCGTTAACTCACTTTCATGATCCCTAGCAGGGGATTTTGGGGATATACTGCCACAATTATGGTCACTTTGAGGGGTTTTCTTTAAAAAAAAAACTTTCTTCAACAAAAGAGCTAGTAAGTCCGAAGACGAACGATCATAGAATAAAGTAGTTACATCTCTTTCGTTTTCACCTATCTTTGACAGATTGTTTTTTTTTAGAAAACTTATCATTGTGATTGCCATATCACAACGTTAACAAACAATACTAGCCGATTTGGCAAACGATGTTTTGCCAATATACATTATTAACAGTGTTTTTTTGCTATTCTATGCATGTATTCTACATATAAAACTTCATCTGGTATCACACTATCTACTAAAAGAAACCGCATTAAAATCCGATGCGTAGTTTCAAAGATATTAACATACATACGGACTTTGTTTTATACTACGTATTAATGGTTATAAATGGCCTATCGTCAAATAATCTCTTTCTCATCGCGAGAATTTCCCATATATGGCGTTTACAGCTATTATCTTTTCCTTTTTTTGTTTCGGACAAATAACATCTGCCAAAAAAAGGCTTTTGGATAATTTAAGCCCTAAAGTAAAGGAACGGCGTGAAAATGGGTTAATTGCTACATGACTACGCGCGACTACGCCGTAGCGTATGATTGCTGGCGTAGACGAGTAGATTATACCTACATGATTTTTACTTTTTTGTGTAGCCGACACTAAAAATCCCACTGCAGGGTAGTAGACTCTCCGTTTGCCTCCACTTGACCCTCCTACATTCTTCATAAGTGTTGTGTAAAATAATAGCCAAATGTCATTGATTCCTTTATACAAGTTGGCTTTAATGGTGCGTTAATGCACAATTTTGGCATTAAAACCTATTGCATGGCAATTAAAATAGGAACTACTTCAACCAGTAATATTTTACAGATTTGTGGTTTTCTCATGGATGTCATTGTCAGAACGGAACGCAATTTGAACGAAAACCAAATTCGAATTGAGAACCTCCACTCGTCCGTTAAAAAAAATCTGTTGGATTCAATGAATCTATTATATTCACAAACACGTTTTTTTCTGTTAGATCATTTTTTAATGAAACGCGCACAGACATTATAACTCAATATTTTCCACCGGGTGTCAAATCTAAATTGAGCTCAAGTGCGCTAAGTCCACTCGTAACTACGACAAATGAAACTGCGTCGAAACGTCGAGTAAAATAACAAAGGTAAGCTCGAACTTGGCTTTGATTATGTTCGCGCCTACATACCCGGTGAAAAATATTGAGTGACGTTGTTTCTGTGTCCTTGAGGCAAACAATTACCTACATAACTTTACAAACAATATATAAACGAAAGTACTAGTCCGAAAACGAAATTCTCATTAAATATTGATTATGAATAACAGACAATCGAAAACAAAATCTTTACAAACGAATCGTTTTGTGTAAGTTAAACAAATCGATGTGAGGTCAATAAACGTTATAGAGGCAATTTATATGGAACTAACTCGACACGAAAACAACTCGACGATTTCCCTTATAAAATCGATTCGGTTAAATTCTACAGTCAAGTTTATAAATATCTGAACCAATTAGTGTTAATTTTATGATGTTCCAGCTGATCCGGCAAACCTTTTTTTTGTCTATATACATTATTAACAGTGTTTCCCTGCTGTTATATGTACGTTTTATACATATAAACGTTCTTCCACAGTCATACTATCTACTAAAGAAAATCGCATTAAAATCCATTGCGGAGTTTCAAAGACCTAAGCATACATAGGGACAAACAGCGGGAGGTGACTTTGTTTTATACTATGTATAATAAAACAACCTTAAAGGTGTTGTTGGCTGTAGGCTCATTTTCCATACCCACGTTCCTTTTTTATATATTTGAATTTGACATAAGTTGTCACTGTATATATTATATAATATATATATTATTATCTCGTTGTCGATTTCCATAACACAAGTGCTTTAGCTACTTAACATGGGATGAAGGCAATGTGTGTGTTGTTGTAAAAATATTTATTTATTGTGTTATATTTTTCTGTGTGTTTGGTTTTTCGTTTTATCTTTCTATTTATACGTATTCCTTTACTTTAATGTGTTAATATATCTTTTCGATACAAACGTCTCATCTTTAATTTCGGCGGTGGACCTGTGACCCTAACAGGTGTTAAGGAAATTGTCGACGGTGATGATGTGGAAGCACTATCTGAATTGATCCAGGCCAATGCATGCTGATCTGAGATAGTGCTTGGGATAATGCATCAGCTGCTTTCCTTCGTGACATGTCGTAAGAGACAGCTATGCGATCTGGTGATTTAGATTTATTCAGGCTATGAGCTAGCAACTGAACGAATTTACTAGGGTAACTACTCATGTGTTATGTAAAACCACTTAATTGCCTATTTATGTTTGTTACGAAGACTGTTTTTTTTATTGTTTTGTTTTGATTTCAATTTATGTGAGGAAATTTTTATAATTTGTTATATTTTTTTTTTTATTTTAATTTATATGTTTGTTAATATTTGTCAGCAACATTACGCACTGGTCATACTTTAATGTAATGTGTGTTCTGTATATTAATAAATAAATAAACTTGTAACTGAAGGCCCATATTGAAATTCTTAAGTCGGTATTCTACTAAATCTGCTGTGGCCAACGAGCCCTTGTGACCTTAAGGTTTTGTTCAGCCCCTTTTGGGAATTAGGGATGTGACTGTATGAATGAGACAATTGAACTTAAAATAACGATTATTTTCTACCGGTAGTATGTGTAAGAGAGCTTCTGTGGTCCAGTTGGTCGGATACTTGACTTGTAACCGGGAGGTCGCGGGTTCGAGTCCGGCTACTGGACGTGTACCAATGGGACTCTTTTTCAGAGCCTATGTACGCACGCAACGCTCGTACGGTGAAGGACAACATCGTGATGAAACCCGCACACCGCAAGGCGTGTGAACCCTATAACGGCGATGGGCTCACCCCCTGTCACGTTGGGTTAAATACGCTTGGTGAACCATGGGCATTTGCTTATTAAGTAAGTGCCTCTGCCTACCCCGCTTTGGGATTATAAGGCGTGAAGTGTATTTTTATGTGTAAGAAAAAACAGAAGCTATACCCATTTTCTTCTCATCTCATATACACCTGTATTCTGAAGGAAATATAAAAGAGGGTAGTTGGAACTTCTATTTCATGTCGATTATAGATTCAATTTGTTCGACAATGGGGCGCGGGTCGTTCGGTACTCTCCGATTCAATTGCTGGTTCCTGCAGTCACTTGATAACTGTTCTTGGAAAAAGTTTTGTATTCTCTCGAATATAAGAACCAATATAAAAAAACATACCTATAATATTACACAGGGGAAAATAATGTAATAATTATACGGGGAATTATTTTTACTGTCCTACGCTATGAGTACCTGATAGTGATACCTAATATATAAAAATTTCCATGTCACAATGTTAGTTACCGTACTCCTCCGAAACGACTTTAACGTTTTTTATCAAATTTTATATGCGCATTCAGTAGGTCTGAGAATCGGATACTATCTATTTTTTATGCATCTATCAGTTGTATTTCTCCCAATGCATGGGGTACAAAGGCACTTTATTACGGCAAAACAAATGTTTCCCGGGACAGCTAGTACTTACATCAAAATATTGAAATTTGAGCGTCTGTGGTGTAGTTGGTCTTGCAATCGGTAGGTCGCGGTTTCGAATCCGACTACTAGATGTGTACCAATGGGACGTGTACCAATGCTTTTATTGGAGCCTATATACGCAACGCAACGCTCGTGCGATGAAAGACAATATTGTGATGAAACCCGCACTTCACAAGGTATGTGAACCCTCTAACGGCGATGGGCTCACCCCCTGTCACGTTGGGTTAAATACGCTTGGTAAACCACTTGCTAAGCAAATGCCGACGCCTCTGACTGCCCCGCTTTGGGATTAAAAGGCGTGAATCACATAAAAATAAAAGTAAATACACGATTCTTCGAGGAGCTTGGAGTAGCGTCACCCAAACCACATACAATAGTCGAATTGGGCGTCGAGCTACGGAAACTCCCCGTATCCTCAACATCTACTTCATCAGCTGAAGAAGTTTATTTGATTTCGCTTCGGGGCATTGAAACCTGCTGAAATTAACTTAGTAGGGTCAACAGAACTTAGGCTTAGCGCGCACTACAACTCGAGCGCGACTTAACCATCGGAGTTGTAATATACCAATCGTTACAACTACTTTTTTTTTATCACTGAGAACAAGCGTTTGATTTACTTATATAAAAAAAACGCGCGCTAAACGTCGTAATCCGTGCTAGTCCTTAAAGGGTAATCAGAATCATTGATGCCGATTGTTAGGAGCGCTAGTGTATTTATATGTTGTTAATAATGAAATTGAATTGTTACGCCGACCCCCCTAGTGTAGGATAAGGACAGGAAAATGATGATTATGATGAATGAAATTGGTCAGTCGCCACGCCTCTAAAAAATACAGTCGAACTGAGAAGCCGTGTGGTGACGGCGTAGAGAATACATGTGTCACCACCCCAGCCCAACATTTCCTGTCGTGGGGGTCGTAAGAGGCGACCGAGGGAACTCTCCAGAGAACGGGCAGCAGCGCTCTCTGTGAGTTAAACATCAAATCAATGGGGAAGGCCCTCGTCCAGCAGTGGACGTCATGTGGCTGATGATGAGAAACCTCCATCTTTTTTAACCCTTAGCTGCATAGTGATGTAATACTACATCAGTATAATTTTCCTCGAATTTTTTTTTCTAGCCGTCCCATCTACACATGTTTTATTATAAATTATTGTCAAAGGTACAACTAATAGTTATGAACGCAGTTTTGACTTAAGGCCACTTTTAATTTTCCATTGTGCAGGCCACATAATTTAAGAAGGATAGGTTTTTATTCAGACAAAATAAATCATACAGTTAAGGGTTAAATCGATTTAAAAATTGTGTACTGACTTTATCTTAACTATAGGCCAGATAAAACATTGCTACCATCACAATGTCTATTTTATCAGGCAGAACATATCGAAAGCACTTCTTTACATAACCCTGTTGTCCAGTAAATGGATAAACAAGCAAACAAATTGATCGGGCCCGATACCCGATAGAGCGTGCTACTTCAAACGATTATTTATCTACTTCCTTTAAAGAAAATCTATTTTTAATGTCCGTGGGGTTGGAAAAGTGAAGCAACTTGACCTACTGGTTAATATAGTGCATTAAACATTGTTTGTGTTTCGGATACTTCGAATTGTTTTTTTGTTATCGTGATCGGGCATTTTAGATTATCTATGACAGTTAGAATTACACACGATAAAGGTTCCGTTATTTAATAAAAAAATATGTTTTTGTTTGTAAACAGTTTTGAGGATAGATCCCGCCTGTAGAAGTGACAATAGTAAAACTTCTGTTGTGTTAATAGTTTAAACCGGGTATTACGGCACGAACATGACCAAAGATAAGAACTCAGCTTCGTTGTTTTCTCTAAGTTTCGAGACAGTTACATATGCCGTGGTCACGTTGTTGGAAACATGATGCCCTTAGGTCATAGAAAAAGTATACCTTTTATAGAAAGTCGAAAAAGAATGAATGCATACTCTTTATTGCACACTGTACATTAAAATGTAAAAAATACAATGGAAAAATTGCAAAAACTTTTCATCCCAAATTTCAAGGGTCTAAAAGAATTTGCCCGTTTATTCCGTTCCCGTGGGAATTTCAGGAATTCCTTTATAGGTAAGTGCAATAATACCTAAGCTACGCCCGTACCAAATTTCAAGTGTCTACGTATCGCCGTTTGGGCTGTGCATTGATATGTCAGTCAGTCAGTCAGTTTTTCCTTTTATATGTTTACATTTAATAGAAGAAACATAAGATCCAGTACCCCCTTAGTTATACATAGTCTTTCATCATCATCATCTTCATCATCAGCATCCACAAGTCGTCCACTGGTGGATGAGGACCTCTCCCAGTGATTTTCATGATCATTTAGGGGGAAATGCCAATAATCGCCACGCTTGGCAGGTGTGTTGGCGATCGCAGTGATGTTGTCCTTTAAGTCACAGAGAGCGCTGCTGCCCGTCCTCTGGAGAGTTCCCTCTGTGCCTCTTACGACCCCCACGACGAGAAATGTTGGGCTGGAGTGGTTGTGGAAATGACACATGTATTCTATTCGCCGTAACCGCTGTATCTGTTGTTTTAGTATATTGTATATTTAGTATATAGTTGGGGAGTTAAAATACTAAGAAAACAATCATTCTTTATACTATAGTAAGACAAATCACGTTCAGCTTCGGTCGAGGGGCTTCATTTCACTATACATTTAGTACAATATAATCCGTAGATTTTTTTGTTTCACAGTGAACAGGTGTTTGACCATCCTGCCTAATGCAGCGATGTGGTGTACGATGAAGCACATTTATTCACTAGGTACCTATTTACCCGCGACCTCCAGACTATACTGCGCAGGAAACACATTCCACGGTACTCAAGCGTTACATGTGCATAGGTTGTCTCTT
>SJJU01006122.1:0-17076 GCA_012932125.1 Conopomorpha cramerella | reverse complement strand
TATTTCCTCAAAACTTGTTCTTTTGCATTGTATATCATTGGTAAGCGAATGTGGTAGAGTCAAGGACTTGCACCCAACTAATAATCTATTTACTTAATAATATACCTATTATCGGATCAAATACACTTATAGATATAATTTACGAGTTAATAAACGACCGGAATAGATTAGTGGTCAGGCCACTTGCTAGAGGCTAGTGGCCGGACCACGGTAGCGGATTCGTGTTCGTATCCTGTGAGTTAATGCATTTGTTGTGTGTTTGGGTGTTTTAACTATTTATGTAAGCTCATCAGTTTCTGGCACCCATCAGGGTATCCCTAATCTGGAGTCCAGTAATCGTGTGTGAAAAGATACCTATAAATTATTTATTTATTTTCTCTTTCTTTGTTTCAAACTTTTTCGTGTAAATGTAGAGTTTCGTTCCAGAGAGATTGTGTTATATTATTAAGAGTAAATTAGCAAAAGCTTGTGATAAGCATAACCGCATAACATAATAATTTATAGATTAAGCATCGTCCATTTCCATTAGTTCCTTTCTGACGGCAATTTGACACTTTTATGTTCGAAAAAGGAGCTGATAAAGGAACAAGTGGGAATCAACCTGAATTAAATCTACTTTAGGTATTGCTTAATATAAGTTCATAACAGGTACATAACTTCACCATCATCAGCCACATCACGTCCAGTGCTGGACGAGGGTACTTAAATCTCCCACAATGATTTTCAGGATCATTTGGGGGGGAAATGCCAATAATCGTCAAACGTCATAGGCAAAATAAAATTCATAACTTACCTTCCTAAAATTCAAATTCAAATTCAAATTATTTGAATCTAAAAAATCTAAAGTTTATGTCTACAGGTATCTGCCGAGTGTAACAGGACCTCGATCAAAATGGTCTTAGAAACGTTCTTGGGCACGTCAATATGAACAACTTTTGCTATGACGTTCATCTCCATAATTTTTTTTTTGTCTCGGGAGATGACATTTTGACTAATTGCTCGAGGTCCTTTTACGCGCAGTATAGGTACTTATATAAAATTGATTTTAGTGACACTGGAAGTGTCTCTCTTTCTCTGTTTGAAAATAACGCTATTTGTTACAAGCTATCTAAATATATATTTTACCTGCTTACCACGGAACTACAACGGTTGATGTGTACAGGTTTTGACCACATGAGCCTAATTTTGGCACATTTCTGTCCTTTGCAGCATTGTGTTCAAGGAAGACGCACTGCTCGGCATATTTCTGAGCCTGCTCTGCCGCACCTTGGTGCCATGACTGCAAGAATAAAAGACACTTACCTACTTATATGCTTAACCTTTTGACCGGCACATGGTAAATATTGCTTTATGGTTTTGAAGTCTATTTAAAATACCATACACATCAAAATCAATAGTGTCACTTGTCAAATATAGAAGACATTGGCGGTTAAAAGGTTAATCTATATATATAAAACTCAAAGTCCTGACTGATTCATTCATTATTGACTCATCAACGCGCAGCCCAAATCCTTAACCCTAGAAAGCTGAAATTTTGCACATGAGTTCCTTTTTGTGATGTGTACGTGAGACAAGAAAGGATTTTTCAAAATTCATTCCCTAAGGCGGTAAAAAGGAGGCTGAGAGTTTACATAAGATAACCGTTAATTTTGGAGTTATGGTTCTTAAACTTTGGTGGTAGTATTTTTAATTGAAATTAATACACATTACGCGAATGAAATCGTGGGCCGTATACTAGTAATCTACATTTATCAAGACAGCATGTTCTAGCACAACTAACATTATCATTGTCACATGACGACGTAGATTATACAACCTCTAGGCTCTCTTGAATGTCCACATTTTACATCAATAATTATTCTGGCAACTATATGAAACGGAGAATGGGCGTGGCCAAACCGATGATTGGCTCATTTGTAGTCGACTGTCATTTACTTACGTCATAGGGCGCTCGACATTGGGTGACGACGAGCAGTGTTATGCTCGAACTAGGGTATGTATTGCCAGAACAGTTTTGGATTTCAACTTCCGTCAATGCTTAACATTTTTTTTATTGTTAATGATGGTAAGAGTGAGATAGCCTTGTCAACTGCATCTATTAGATAGCTTCTAGTTGTTCCTTACATTTGAAATCTAAGAGATCCGCAGTCATGTAAATTTAGTAGGTACGTCTCATGTTAGGATCATACAGAAAAATACAAACAAAAATACATCACATCCAAATTTTTATCCGTTTAGATAGGTATTTGATTGCACATTTTATTTTAGTATAGGTAACAAAAAATCTACACCTATGGGTAATTATGAGTAAATGACAACTGTTAAATTTTCTACGCATAGGGTTTGTTCTTAAAGATATCCATGTAAGTTTTTACACATAAAATTTGAAACTTTTTTGCTGGGTGTAACATTTTCTTTTTGTTCTTTAAAAATAGAGGTCAAAAATGATCGGTCAGTTACATATCGATGGTTCCAATTAAAAATGTCGGAAGTGGATTTTAGGAACATGTACTACTAGCTTTTCGCCCGCGGCTTCGCCCGCGTGTACTTCGGTTATATTGCGCTATAAAGGACAACTATAAGAAACTTATCATTCCTACGGAAAAAACTAAGTTTCCCTCGGGAACATCAATTTTTTCCGGGATAAAAAGTACCCTATTATTTAATTCGGACTTCTAACTTTACGTATGCAAATTTCAAAGCAATCGGTTCAGTACTTACGGCGTGAAAGCGGAACAAACAAACAAACAAACTAACTTTCCGGTTTATAATACTTATTAAGTAAGGAAGTAAGGATACACACAGAGTATTACCTAAAAAACAACATCAATACAACTTGTGATTATTATACTTAGTTGATACAAAACCATGGAAGTCACGGATTAGGTAAGTAGTTATTTAACATCTAATCCAATATATAACATTATTTTACCAAACTAATGAGCATTAAACTAATTTACAGTTTGTTCTGCCATAATCGTGTTTATGTAAAAGAGATAAATAATTCTGTAGCGATGTTCGAGTACCCGCTGCTCATTATGTGCCTATTGTTCTAAAATACGAGATGTCAGTATGTACCTACCTATGTTTGATACTGAAACCACTGAGAAAACAAATCTGACTGAATTTCAACGAAAAAGAAGAAAGAAATAAAACGAGATACAGAGTGATGTATGCATGTATGTAATAGAAAATAATCATTGTTAGTTATATAAATATTAAAAAGCCGGGTCAGCCAGTGTGTATTAAAATGAACTTACCATGAGTAACATATTAGAGGCAGTTGGCTTCACTTTTGTCCTGAAGAAATTGTGATAGAGCACAATTTTTCTTCTAATCGTATCTCTTCGAGGACTCGTCGCTGCGGGCGATATAGTGCTCAATGGTCGACGAGCTGGTAAAGGAAGATTTTATAAAATACACTTCACACCTTGTAATCCCAAAGCGGGGTAGACAGAGGCAATTGCTAAGCAAATGCCTACAGTTCTTAAGAGTATTTAATCCAAAGTGACAGGGAGTGAGCTCATCGTGTTATAGGGTTCACAGATCATGTGGTATGCGGGTTTCATCACCCGGCGTTGTCGCCGTATGAGCGGTGCACGGCTCTTGAAAATAAATCTATTGGTAAACAGTACACGCCTAGTGTAGGACCTACATCAGGTCTTGAACCTGCAACCTCCGATTGAAGATTCAAGTACATAACCACTAGGCCACAGACGCTCCTTATAAAATCTAAATTTTATTTTACTACAATAAAGAATCGCAGCGATACACAAAATAAGTTATTAACATTGAAACAACACCTCGGTAACCGTCACGATAAGCTACGTCAGTACCGAAGGGGCCTAGTCATTGGGACAGAAGAACTGACCTCTCTCCCTGTATCCTCCTAACTTGAACACTGTCCTGGACATTCGAGTTAAGACAATAGAAGATTTATTATTATCACGTGGTCGGGTGGGATGTATGTGTAGAGGAAAAAGGGTTAAAAACCATCAAATAACCTGCAAATTGTTTTATCCGTTCTAAGCTTGTCTTGACATCATTACCTTCATCATGATACAAAGATGTAAGTTGTTCTAAGTGTATAATCTTACAAATTACCTCATAAAATCAAGTAAGTGCCGATAGGTACGGTCATCGAATACAAATTAACTATGTTTCTACCCGATAAAAATGTTTGAACTAATTTTAGAAAACTACTCTGCAAGAAAATTCTTTACGTGGAATTCCCGAGACAGTGACTGAATGTTAAGTACAATAAACATCGTGTGAAGAAGGTAGGTAAGTGACCTACGTACATACATATAATACTTTTAGATAGGTATGATAGGCCAAGAAGGTAATTTAACACTTTTGATGACACTTCCTGTGTCACTACAACATCAATAAGTTAGAGTTTTTACACTGTGATAAATAAAAAACAAACATTAACGTCTAATGACATGCAAATGAGTTTCTACCATATGGTTATAGAACAGTGGCCTAAACCTGTTACACTTTCTTAGTTGCACACATCAATGGTAGTAGTAACGATGTGCATCGCTGTTTTACTAAGGACGCCAGTGAAATGAAAGTAAAGAAATCAGCAATGCACATTATTTGTCGCTACGATGCCAGAGCGATGCCACTTCCCGAGTGTAGTACGAGTAGGCCCCTGATCGACTGTACGTGTAAATATCGGTGGAAACTTAATAGGTACTTACTATCAAAGGTGAGTTTTTTGTACTGCAGCAAACTGGACATCATTGTTGGCAGCATCATTATTGTAAAAACGACGAAGAAAATTTTCAAATGCATGTCTGTAATTACAACAATAAGCATATTTTCATTAGAAACACATGATAATTAAGCTCTTAATATTATAAATGCGAAAGTTTAGATGGATGTTTATCCTTCTTTCACGCAGAAAGTACTGGACTTATTTTGTTGAAACTTGGCATCATTGTAGCATAAAATAGTATAAAATAGAATAATATAAATTTTGGGGATATGTTTTAAATTATTTACGTTTTAGAAGAAAAACTATGGTAAGGGGGAAAACGGGCAATTGCGGTATATTCTTGCTTGCGCAAGTTATACTGCATGTAAAAGGACCCCGAGCAATGGTCTTAGAAACGATAATGGGCTTGTAAATATAAACAACTTTTACTATGGCGACAATGCGGGCAAACCAAAAGATATTTCCACACAAAATAGAAAAAAAAATTCTCGAGAGATGACAATTTGTATGCGGATTGAATTTTATTTTTGCATTTCCCCACATTGTCGCCATGGTAAAAGTTGTTCATGATGATGAGCCCAACAACGTTTCTAAGACCATTACTCGGGGTCTTTTTACACTCTGTATAGTGAATACGTACTTAATAACCAAGTACCGTAAAATGCGACATTAAAAAAAGAGGTTTCAATTCGACTGTATTTGCTTTATGTTTGTTCGCGGAGTTATCGTCGTCGTTTATATATTTATATTTTGACGATTATATTTTTTGTTGAAAATAATATTTCAAAGGTCAATGATAAGGAAATTGGGATTTCATGATGGCAGACCAAGGGGATAAATCGAGGGGAATAAGTTAGGTCCAATTCGTTTTATTTTGTTTTTTAATTATTATTTAAATACTCTGATTACTTTCAAAGGACGTTAGACCAGTGTCTAACGTGACTTGAATCCCTATGTCAGTCTCAGTAGTTCGGTTACCTTTTCTTCCGTGTTAAATAAAAGTGCAACTTAATTATTACAGAAAAGATGCTTATTATCACCTTGCACCTGTCTTGAGAGAAGTTAAATTGATTTTAGGTTAATTAATGAACACCACCAAATTGGATACAATATTTTAAACCAACCATCGGACAAAATAACCATAGCTACTGCTGATACTGGAGCTAAGTCACTGTCAAGTGTATTTACAATTAAATGTATTCTGTCAATAATTAGTAAAGCTGTCCATCTCTAACACGAAGGATTTAATAATTACACACGTCGCAGGAAACTCGTGCGCTGGGGCTTAGGGCTGGACTGGCTTGGACAGCCAGCTTTCATGTGATCATCATCATCAGCCCAAATTCGTCCACTGCTGGACATAGGCCTACTCAATTGCACGCCACTGTGATTTGTTTTCAGCTTCTCGCATCCAGCTTCGTGTGATGCGCAAGCGCATTTAATGGACTAACATGTGCCTGAATAAGGAAAAGGTAGCCCACCTTAACTATTACTAGTTACAAACATCATACAATTAGCCACAAAGGGATGACAAATACGTAGCTTACATCCTACGCAAGTAGTTTATGACTTGAGATTGTAAACACAAATTTAAGGTAGGTATGTAACATTCAGGAGGTACGCACATTGTATATGGACTGTAACTAAATTACCATACAACAATAGTTTAATAAGCATGACATAATATAAATAACCAATATAAGTACATGAATATTTTTTTCTCCTGCGTTCTGTAATAACTACTGTTTCAACTAAGAATCAAACATAAAACAATGAATATAATCAATAACGATGTATGTAAATAACGCATTTTTATATCGTCGCTGCGCGCACACAAATGGCTATGTGATTTTGATAAGGTTTACAGGAGAGACAAAAATGTGTTTCTTTCACAACCATATCTTATTAAAATACTTTAGATACCCTGCTCTATTTGTCGTCTGCCCAGACACATAAATGTCGTTCTATTATAAGATATTCTAAAACATAGTGGCTGAAAATAATGAAAAACTACCAAAACTCTACATAGCCGTTTTTGTGTTGGTTTTACACAAACGGCTATGAGGAATGGTGCTTTAAGCGGGTTTTGTTCTGTTCGTATTTGGGTGAACTCTGCGCTATTTTACCACATAGCGGTTTTATAAAAGAAACCAGTTGGTATTATTATAAAAGTTTTAATGCAATTAACAACATTTTCTAATCAATTATCATAACACAAAATAGTTTAAAACGTTCACCGTACAGGCCGCATTTCGTTTATATAAAAACCTAAGTAAAACAAAAACATAAAATTATGTAGCTATCAGTTAGACTGACTGCTGTAAATGCACTGAGGATCATGACACATGAGGGTCATGGGATTTTACTTAGGTACCTAATTTTGAAACTAGTAGGTATCGTAGACACCTAAACCGATATGGCACTTTGGTCTCTATGACACCACAATATGAAATTTTAAACCTAACTCTAAAATTCAGTATTGTAACAACTTTAAACATACATTGTCAATATATAAATCTTTATAAAAAACTAGGTGTCTCGGCAAATATTTGTTTTGCCATAGAAAGTCGCCTTTGTACTCCACGTGTTGGAAACAATGCACCTTTTAAACCTTCCCTGGACTTCCACGTTTAATTCAAGACCAAAATTAGCCTAATATGTCGAGTCGTTCTCGAGTTTTAACGAGACTAACGAATATCTATTAATTTTTATATATGTACTAGCTGTCCCCGGCATACATTTGTTTTGCCGTAGGAAGTCGCCTTTGTACCCCGTGTGTTAGAAGAAATACACCTTTTAAACCTTCCCTGGACTTCCACGTGTGATTCAAAACCAAAATTAGCCAAATTGGTCCAGCTGTTCTCGAGTTTTGGCGAGACAAACGAACATCAATTCATTTTTATATAATAGAAGATATAGAAGATACATTAATAAGCTTTCATTCCTAAATGGTACTTTGGTCTCTATGACACTACATCATGTAATGTCAAAATAAACTTTTAGGTAGAGCCTAAAAGTTTATTTTAACATTTCATGCTTACCTACCAGGTAGACTTTCCTACCAGTAACTTTATTTTTTAGTAGGTAACTTAGAAATTCCAAGATTTTTTTACTGTAGGTACGTAAATAGCTATTTAAGTAGTTTTTCTAATTTTTAATCAATCAGTGGCGTGACTGGATAAATTTAAGTGTAGTATATAATAATAAAAAGGTTTGCTACGGAGTGTGAAGTTTTTTTTTGTATTAAGTTAGTGTTTATTTATTTAGTTCCAATGAGAACACAATTTTCATTAACTAATTTATATAGGTTTCTTATAAAAGATAGGGTATTAGCCAAAACACTTTACATACCGAATAGCCAAGTACCTTATAATAAAAGTAAACGTAGGATAACATTTTCATACTGTAAAGACTACAAAAAACACCAAATACAATTTTTCATGTAAGGATATAACAACTAGTGTCAGTTTATTTATGAGCCAAACTATTGGAAATAGCTTCCAAAGAAGCTTTAACTACCAAAATATCTAAATACATCCGTCCTACATTCATCACTTATTGCTCCGCAAACAAAGCTTCGTTTAGTTTTTTGCTCTGCGGAATGACTGCACAGTTTTGGTCTCAACTTTTCATTCTTTTCTTCTTCGATTCTGGTTATATTTTCATTTATTTTTAGTGTCTCACTCCCATTGAACTTCTTTCCTAAAACCCTTAGTTGCTGAGTATTTTTTATTTTATTGTTAAAATGTATACCCATAATGTTACAGTCAATCCCAGGGCCAACTTCTGTGGCAGTGATATCTTTGTATTCAAATAAACCAGCTTCTATACTGGATCATTTGGAGTATTCGCTTCTGCGACATCAGAATTTATGAAAGTAGTTGAGTTGGGAGGCTCAAGAGAATCTAATGTGGTTACGAGATTTATATTGGTCTGGGCCTGACTTTGGCTGTTATTTTCACCAGGAACATTAACTTGAACAGATATTGTAGCGTTATTCTGATTTTCCGATAAGTCAGCAAGCAAGCAGGTTTAAAACCATGTAATCTTTTGTCATAATATTGTTGCATTGTACCTACGGAATAAGAAAAAGACGTAAGAGGAGTTTCTTTGTTATAATATCCACTTTTAAATACATTTTTTGGCACATAATCGAAGTTTAAGGTTCGAATATGGGGTTGGCTAAACGCTACGGAGACAGCGTGTTAATTTATAGGTACTTCTATCCTTCTCTAGAGACTTACTAAATGTCTCTACTATCTAGTCTATCTGTTAAGTACATTCTGTTTCGAATGAACTGTTATAGTAGATCTACTGCTATGCTAGTTTATAATATTTTAGTTTATGTTAAAGATTTTTTTTGATGATGATTCAAATATATTGTGTTTTTAGTGTTTCAACAATGTCGTTCAAGCTTATAAGAACCTTAAGTTTACAAGGTCTATCAAAAAGCCATAGGTTGACATACAAGTTGACATCCAGGGTGCATTCGAACGAAACAAAACCAGCTATGTGGTACCGACGCGCGCGCTTTTTGCTTGCTCCCGAATTTGTATAAAACGGCTATGTGTTTTGAAGTACATTGCAAAACATGGTTTGTATGAAGATCACATAGCTGATTTTATGTAACTCAAAAACTATCATAGTTAAAACAAATCGGATTTTTGCATAAAATGGACAATGATAAACTGAATGCAAAACGGGATTAAAAATATGCATTTTTACCACAGCCGTTTGTGTGCGCGCAGCGACGATATGCTCTTTTACAGGATAGCTAATTAAGTACTATAATTAGCTATTCTGTAAAAGTCGTACTAGTCGTTTACTTACATTATGTATTAGTCGTTTAATTACGTTATGTATTTTTTACAAAGTAAAAATATTGCTGATAGCGGTATTAAAACTAATCGTTAAATGTGTTGCTAAGCGCATAACCCGATAACCTGGACCAATTTCTCTAATATTTTGTTAATTAATGTCCATCTGCTGGATCTGGGCCTCCCTGGATCATCATCAATCAGCCCATACCTGTCCACTGCTGGACTGGCTGCCTCTCCAATTGCACGCCACTGTGATCTGTTTTCGGCTTCTCGCATCCTACACTCCGTTTGCCGAGACGCGGTCTCCACTCGAGAACTCGTTTGCCCTAACGGCCATCGGTTCTACAGCTAATATGGCCCCTGGATGTTATATAATTACGTACTAATTTGAAATTAAAAAAGAAAATTATTCACAGTTAAGACATCTGCTGGGTCCACTAGTTAAAAATAGACGAACTACAAACCTAACGGATTTTCACCGAATTTAGTTGGGGGATATACACACATCAAAAGTGTCTAGGGATCAAGAACATTTTTAGCTCTAAAAAATCTAATTTATTTAAATCAAATCTAATCTTCTGGGTTGGTCTCCTACCTAATTCCCCATGCCTGTATCAATGACTTATCGCCACTTTTTGAATAAATTATGAATGAAGTTCAGTTTTTGTAAAATACTTATATTCTTGATTGCAATCTTCTAAAATGTACTTGATCCCTAGACACGTTTGATGTGTGTAGATTATAAACTGGATAAAGACAAACATTTCATCCCTATGTTTTTACATGAAAGTACCAGTAAATAAATTTACAGTATAGGCTCCATAGATAAAATCTTTAGTAAAATCGGGTTTAGTAAAAAACTTACCTACCAAAAAGTTGGTGTCAATGTTCAAGATTCGAAGCGAAATGAGCGAAGTGTTTTTCAAACAATCGAAGTTGGTATTTCAATGTTTACATTAGATGTCCATCTACCGCAGCCGCCGCTGTTTTCTGTGACACTGACTCTACACACGTAAGTATAATAGGTAATCAAATAAGTAATGAAGAGGTACGGAACCTCCCAACATTCTACACGCAACGTGGTCGACGTCAGCGCTGGTCGAACGCCGAGAACAGTATGTAAACGGTAATATTTACTGTGCATCGTGCATAGGATATCAATAAACAACTACTAAGACGTCAAGGACTCGTTGTCTTCATAGTAAAAGTTTAGTTAAAAGTTATGTTATATTATGTTCGTACTGACGAGACCAACAACGTTTCTAAGACAATTGCTCGCTCGGGGTCCTTTTACACTCTGTACCTATTTTTCGTCTTATTTCTATACCGTCTTTAGTTTAATAACTTATAAAGTACTTATGTGGGATCCAAGACAAGGTTAACTCCACTTACTATGTGCTCGCATAAAATTTACAGGCGCCTTATTTTGTTCCCAAATATTCGTAAAGGTTTTGTCATAAGTAGAATTGCAGCTTTTGTACCTAAGTAATACCTACAGCATAGGTACATAAACGTAGAGATCGCACGCATAGAAAATAGAATGGAATCATTTGAAGAATTTAAATCTCGTATTTCACTTCTATCCTTTAAATTGGACTAGAGTAAATTAAGTAGGTACTTACCTAATTACACAATTCAGGGTATTTTCATGAAAATTATTAGTATTTAATCATTCTTAGAAGACTGATCATTTTTAATTCATTTTCACGCGAGACACAGTATTCTTTTGCCGCTCAATTAAAGAAACAAAATACGGAAGAATAAAACAATATTTTCGCTCTTTTTTTTTCGCTCGGGTTATATCGGCCCGGATCCAAACGAAGTATTCACTTTTTTCCGGACTTCCAAAGAGTCCAAATCCTTTTTTTTGCCATGTGCATCCAACTAGCCAGGTCTAAAACTTTAAGCGTTATAGTATGATTGTAGTACATAACTATTCTTTTTTATTAGGTAATCCATTATACCTATATAATTATAACTTCATTTTAAAAACTAGTTATAATATTAAATAATACTGCAGCTTATAATCTTACCTAGCTAAGTTCGGGATTTAAATGTAAAAACACCTGTCCCGGAGTACCTACTCGTAAATAGTTCCACATCATTTTTTTTTTTATATGTCCATAGGTGTTTCGTTTTGAGCGTCTGTGGTCCAGTTGGTCGGATCCTTGACTTGTAACCGGGAGGTCCCGGGTTCGAGTCCGGCTACTGGACGTGTACCAATAGGACTCTTTTTCAGAGCCTATGTACGCAACGCAACGCTCGTACGGTGAAGGACAACATCGTGATGAAACCCTCACACCACAAGGTGTGTGAACCCTATAACGGCGATGGGCTCTCCCCCTGTCACGTTGGGTTAAATACGCTTGGTGAACCGTGGGTATTTGCTTTAGCAAGTGCCTCTGCCTACCCCTCTTTGGGATTAAAGGCGTGAAGTGCATAGGTGTTTCGAAAACTACCACGCGGCATAGCTAGAATAGATTCCCGGAGGAGATTCAAATCTTCGTCCGGGAATTTATTACCGTAGTTCACCTATTAAAAATATAATTCATTACCCGTGGTCCATCTGGTCAAGAGTTGATCAGTCCAAAAATCGAATCGATAGCCGACTATCGATTCCTCTATCGATTCATGGGGTTGCATATATTGTATTGTTTGTGAATCTAAATAAAATGTCGATAGAGGATTTCCGTTAGTCCGGCAGACATTTTAGCGTCTTATTTGGGCCAACAAAATATTGTACAATGACTCACTTACGTTTGCCTTTGTTCAAAAGTGTAATACAACCACAAAGTACGCATATTGCTTACAACCACATGCTACTGAGGACATCGACCGATGATGGGGAATGACCAGTCACACACAACACAACGTCTATATTATGTAGTGGTATCTATCTATATATAGAAATACCTGCACACATTCCTGTGGGCACTGTGTGTATTTAAGGTACCTATTGAAATATTCAACAACTTCAATTCAATATTAAAATATATACTGCGTGCGAAAGGACCCCGAGCAATGGTCTTAGAAACGCTGTTGGGCTCGTCAAATTATGAACAACTTTTACTACTTATGGCGAGAATGTTTTTCCTTCTCCATACAAAATGCACAATTTTTTGCCTCCGGAGATGACAGTTGCAGACTACAACCTAGACTAGGTACTTGTCTGTAGTCTAGTTTGTACTTACCTACAATATCTTAGAAAGATGCCTATTGAACCAAACGAAAGTCTTGGGATAATAACGTACCTGATAAGATGGAACATTTCAACAACAACAAAAAAAATGTTCATATTTAAATCTGTAGAATGCCAACGTTTTTAAAGGGACTTAGCGACGAAACTAGCTCCACCACAAAAAAATCTAAACCGTCAAGGCATAAATGGGGAAGAAACTCTTTCAGGTATTGGACCAATTCATCAATTGGACAAACTCGTGTATTTGACAGATACGTGGATTGGGCAGATCAGTTACACGATTATTTTATTCACACATTCCACATGTGTGAATAAAATAATACCTTTAGTTATAGAAAAGAAAAAAGTTTGTCTAAATACACAAAATAAACTTGCAGAGCAATTATAAGCAAACAAATACGGTAATTTCATTCTGCAGTGCGGCCTTCGGAAACATTGGTACAATTTCCATATTTTTATTAAATTTAATGCAGTTCAATTTTTAATGAGCAATTTTCCGTATTTGCTCTAATTATAAATGTTTCGCTCGCTAATGAATAAAATCTATTTATCAACTTTTTTATTATTATTAAATAAGAACTATTAATTAACATAATGTGCTACTTCAACATAAAAAAACCTATATCTTTCTTGGATGAGTAGAGGTCGGCAATAAAAAGAATATACTTAAAGTATAAGTGTACAATTTGTGGCCACGATAGGTACCATACATAATATTATTACAATCTAACATGGTAACATTTTTACATTGTACAAATGTAGGTACAATTCTACATATATCTCTATAAATATGGAAATTGTACCAATGTGTTCTAAGTTAAGCTATAATATCTATTAGTTGACAAATACTTCATCAAAATGGTGCACAAATCTGACCAAATCCATGAATCTAGCCAATACCTAAAGAAAGGAGAAAACTCCTGAACTAATGGCGCTAGTTTAGCTTGACCCAAAAAAACACCATTGGTTAGAACAAGTTCGTTTGCCATATTGCCTCACCTTCATTGGTTCGTATAGGTCAAGCGTACCTGCTGCTGGAATTCTTCCTTCTAACACCCCCATTCTGGACATGGTCGTCGAGGGCTTGGCACGAATGGGACCCTTAGATGTAGCGGCTCAGGGCTGTTCTGAGAGCCCCGGCAATAAAGTGCGAGTGGTCACCGTGGGGTGTTTCTGGGAGCGAATCCCACATAAAAATAACAGAGTCTTTTTAAAAAACATCAATACCTTATTTGACTTTATTAATTCAAAAATTTACAAAATCGAATTCTCGATCCAACTTGAGAGTTAAAATCAGCGTATCAGACGCAGAGTCCCAGTTGGCTTTTGACCTATCTGGGTCTATATTGTGAGGTAGCGGTAGACTGAGATGGTAGCGTGATGAGTCGATTGTCACCTTATCCGTGTCTACATTCAAGTCGATATTTTCCATCTTGTCTCCCGGCATTTTGACTCGGACGATCAGGTGCTCGCAACTCGCTGTTCCTGGGGTTTTGTGCCCTATCTGAAAAACATAAAAAAAGATATGAGTCTATCACTTACAAAAATATCTACATCTCTATCTCAGAACCTTTATTTCTACTACGACCTACATACAGTGAAGCCTGTGATGAGTGTTGAGAATCTAATTAAATCCTGAGAAGTTGACAATGAGTTGGTTCATATCTCGTCTTATCTTATATCATGAAATCTGCGTTTGAGATGCTGCACATGCACTGTCAAACCTCTGTTGTCTATAACATGTCAAACGATATGTAGGCATGTCCTGGACCACTTTAAAATTCCTCGCGCCAACAACGAATACTTATAATAAAAATGAGCCGTGTTAAATTTGTTGGCACTACTTAATGACGTGATAAGAACTTTTGTTGCAAAATGTTGTTTCATTTCTTGTCTCACAATTATTATTACTACTGTTACTAGGCATCAGTAGCGTCTCGTTTTGACGTTTTTAATAGCTTCAGGGCCAACTGGGTGCCTTCCTCCTCAATTTATCCCGCTCATGGTCCCTCAAAATCTGCTGGAAGTACGCCCGCAGGCACAGAAAACACTGCGGTGCTGCAAGATCTGAAGACCTTGGGGAGTAAGATCAGAACTAACCTCTGCGTGCGTAATAGCGCCCTCCTCACGACGAACACCAAGCCTCGCTGATAACATGTCGACGCAGCGTATGTTAGTGTAGCAATTTAATTCCCGGTATACTTAGATAATTTTAAGAGGGCGGTACTTAAGTACACGCCGGGGGTGGGACTCGCACCCACTAAAACCCCACGATGATCACTAGCACGTTTTTGGCCTCTGGAACAGTCTGAGCCTAGATAAAGCCTAGGACAAGCCTACGCGTTCAGCTAAGTCATATTACGTTAGAACGTTGGTTTGGTAGAAAGGTAATCATTAGTTAGAAATTAACCTGTAGATAGACATCTTCTGCGGCTACCGCCTGTTGGTAATTCATAGTGTATTGGGGAGGCTTCCTGCCGTCAATTCCACCACCAGCTCGGGTCAATTCCTCAGCTTCCTTAGCCTCTTGTTCTTCAAATTCTTCGATGGTTTTCGGACCCCGCTTTACTTTGCCTTCCTCTAGCTCTCCCTTTCTGTTCGAAGTTATTTCCACTTCTGTAAATGTTGAACAGTGTGTATATCCGTTATAGAGATATTATACTACATTCTTGTCAGTTCTTTATCTGGGATATCCACAATAAAATGTCCACAACGCCTGATAACATGCAATAGCAATTAAGGTTGACAAAATTTTTGCTCTTGTCTGCAACTAGCAAGATGCATACTGAGAAACGGATATTAACGGATATTATTATGCAATAGAGTAGAGAGTCCCTTTCTCTTAGGTACATCGCCATGACTAACATGGATACAACATTAGATAGGCCTATATACTTATTACTAAATTACTTATTCCTGAATGGTAATCTAAACCATAATTTAAAAAAAATTGGGTCCGGCATAGGTAGCTAGCTAAACCGTTGCCGATTTAATTATAGTAACTTAAGTAATTAAAGGGTTATGGGTTATACCTGAATGTACGCCTGATGAGGTCAAATCGTTGCCTTGTAAGATTTCCGGCTCTGGCGGCCGGAGAAGTTCGGCAAGTTTCTCAATATGCACTGGAGTGAGTTCCATGTCTTAAAAGTGTAGCTCAATTACAAAGCAAATTACTTTTTGAGCTTGAAACAACGTTGTCAGAATATCAATATCAACAAACATTAACAGTGTTGCTATAGTAACTAGATGTCGATGGAAGACACTTCCCCTTGATTAATGGCAACAAAACTGTTGGTTTAAAAAATACGGGACAGGGCCTTCATTCTAAATGGGGAATTTTCAAACTCCAAAAGTTTCTTATCTAGATGTCGCTAGTAGATATCCAGGGGGAGTTCTGTCAGTTATATTTTAGTGCGGTTTTTATTATTTGGGTGATTTATCTAGACTTCAGACAATTTTGTAACATGTAGACAAACAATAAAAAAAAATACTGTCGCCTTCAATATGGACATGGGACTGCTTGAAGTTAGTAATTTCGTTGACATTTATCCCCGTAATACAACTAGCACCATCTGTCATAACTAAGTTCTCTCACAGGGCCCCTGAAAATTCCCCATTACCCTTTCAAGCTAAATCCTGCTGCATTACTACTGCTACTGTTCATTTCAGAAAAATTCGACCTCATGATACAAACTCCAGCTGATTGTACTTTTTGTAAGAAAACGATTTTTTGTTTAAACACATGTTGAAATAGATTAGGGTAAGCAGAAACAGTGGACAACTTCAGCTTTATAGGGTATTTCGGAATCGCCCTGTACAGTCTCGTCAATTTCAATCCTGCCAATACTACAAGAGAAGAGATCTAAGGCAGTGTTGTAGTAGGTAATCCCAATTGTTCACAAATGAAAAAGCACAATATAACTTTATGTTTTATTGACAATACATATTAGATACATAGACAAAATTCTATTGATAGGTTAAAACTTTGATGACAAACCATTCAAGGGAAACCATCATCATCCTCCTCAGCCATTTCTTTAGCAAGTTCCAAATCTTGCTGTTCACGCTCCCGGCGCTCTTCAGCACTTTCCAGCTCCTTGCCATAAGACTTTGGAGGATACCTCATAGCTTTCACACTCTGATTATGCAGATCCAGGCAGAAGGATATACGCTGATGGAAAGGCTTCCTGCCGTCAATTCCACCACCAGCTCGGGTCAATTCCTCAGCTTCCTTAGCCTCTTGTTCTTCAAATTCTTCGATGGTTTTCGGACCCCGCTTTACTTTGCCTTCCTCTAGCTCTCCCTTTCTGTTCGAAGTTATTTCCACTTCTGTA
>SJJU01006121.1:0-12177 GCA_012932125.1 Conopomorpha cramerella | reverse complement strand
GGGACGAAGGTTTATATGTATATTAAGCGTTTCATTAAAAATTATCTAAGCCATATTAAAATCCATTGCGTAGATCTAAGCATACATAGCGGTAGGCGAATTTTCAGAATGATAAGTTTTCTTGTAAAAAAAATCAACAAAAGAGCGAGTCCAAAAACGAACGATCATAGAAAAATGTAATAGCATCTCTTTAATTTCCAATTATCTTTGACAGGTAGATTTTTTTTTTAGAAAACTCTCATTATAGACTCCGGATTCTCTTAAGTAGGTAGATAGATATCACGGAGGGTTTAAAGCCCATAATGTGTGTGAAGGTTGTTGCATACGAACGAGGTGTTGACTCATGCATGTGTTGTGTACATTTTCATTATCATACCGCTTTACGCATAGTTTAACTCCGTAACGACCTATGCAAAATTCTCTAGCGGCCTCACTGAACGAGAAATTTTAATTCTTGTTAATTTAATATGGGAGGAAAGTGTTCATTGTAAAATCTGATTACCATGTAGTGTGTTCATTTCATTTCTCTCTATAATTAAACAGAATGAAGGCACCAATTATAACAGGCTTAACTAGATAAGTAAAAAATAATGAAAAGGCTATTCATAATAATACAAATTTTTTGGTTCAAATCCTAGAAATATTCAAAATGGAAAAGTTTGTGATAGGTGAGATATGAGTATGTACTGCGCGTAGGTAAAAGGTCTAAACCCCGAGCAATGGTCTTAGAAACGTTGTTCAGCTCGTCAGTACGTACAACTTTAAATTTTACTATGGCGACAATGCAAGGAAATATAAAAAAGTAAGTCGGTAAATGATTTTTTTATGTACGAGAATGGATTTTTTTTTCATTTCCCCACATTGATATAAATTTAATTTTGTAAAAAAAGTAATAAATACTTCAAACATTTTAAACCCAATTGAGATTAGTAACTTAGAACAAGTGCTAAGCGAAATTTGACGAAACTCGGTAGGAAGATCATAAGAGATTACAACGTGGTTTAGATCAATTTCTTAATCCGGAATTAACACGGGAACGAAATAAACTATTGGGGAAAGAGAAAAGTAGGTATGTATTTATAGTGAAGGGAAACATGCTTACCAATGTGTGTGTGGCCTATAGAAAAGGTCTCATCTGCTATCCACAAAGTAAATACAATATTATTAAAATTTTATTAGTTGCATTACACAAGCAAGTTTACGTGGTTAGGCATTTAGAAGACAACATTAACTACATGATGTGTACATACATTCTGTTACACTGTGTTACTTCCTCTGTAGACAGTATTTTAATTTAGAATTAATTGATTAAAAATTCAAATATTGCACAGCGGCAAAGTATTATGTTACAAAATTAAATTTCGACCCTCGGATCTAAAACAGCTCAAGTTTGTAATAGAATCCACAAGATGGCGTTAGCAAACATGTCACGTAGCCAATATAAAACGATCGCGATCTTACCCATTTCAGGGACAGTGGCAAATTGTACATAGCAGGAAATTAAATTTAAACTTCAACAAATCCGTAATGAGAATCAAGCCAAAGGCCAAATTGAAACAGTCTAACTTGAGAATTGCACGATGAAAATGTAAGTGAATTACACTGATTAAAGGGGAAAAGAGTGATTTATTAACAAGGGAGATGTACTTTAATAGAAATTTACTATTTAGATGACCGGGTTCTATTTTACGAAAGCTAAACCGAGCTGGTCACGTACCATTAGGTCTTATAGTAACACTAGCTTTCCGCCCGCGACTGCGCCCGGGTGGACTTCGGTTATATTGCGGTATAAAGGAATATTTTTGTTTTCCCTCGGAAACATAAATTTTTTCCGGGATAAAAAGAACCGAAATTATTTAAACCGGACTTCTAACTATACGTCTGCAAAATTTCAAAGCAATCGGTTCAGTAGTTACGGCATGAAAGCGGAACAAACAAACTCACTTTCCCATTTATAATATTAGTAAGAAGTAAGTTCTCGCTGTGTGACAGGGATAGCGCTAGATAAGTGGTATAGCACTGTCACTGTTACACAGGGTAAACAATATGACTTTACGGCCTCATGGTAAAATGTTGCCTGATCGTAAAATGTTAAATCAGTTGAAGTATATTCAATATCGACCAGCCCCCCTAGCACAGAGCTCCAGGAAAGAAGTGAAAAGGCATATAACGAGCTGCGATTTGTCGAAACAAGCTGAGTCGCACGAAGCGTGACATAACAACCAATCAGAGCGCGTATTTGTTCTGTGCCGTGTCTACCTTGAGGCGCGTGCTAGGCCTGCAGTTTATTCCTATTTGTCGTAAGAGTATCAGTTTTAAAGACACTTAGTCACTACAACATCACAAAGGTAGAGTTGTTATATTGTAACAAGTAACTAATGAACTATAATCATACGAATTTCAACCTTAGGGTGGTAGACCAGGTTTCAACGAGAAACAGACTAATCAAACAAAAACTCACAAGCCCAACCACAAACAGGACCGGTCGCCGTGTCAAAGGTACACCCAGACGTCAAAACCACATACGGATTGGATTGGGTTTACCTCAACCCGACGCGACCCGGACGGATCCGAAATTACAAGATCAAATTATAGAAACCCTGCTACAGTATCAAATTGCTAATGTAAAGGTACCCAACTCGATTATTTGAAGGATTCAGTCTTCCAATTGTTTTAGGATACATCGTTAGGTAGGTACAGAAAAATGGATACTTACCTATTATATTTTACAGTAAAATAATCTCTATTAATTTAACTGAGTCTACAATTTGCTTTCTATTTAATGTAAAATTATGGAAATTATGTAAACTATTGAAATGACAGGCTTCTTTTTTACGTTAATTATGATATTAGGAAAAAAATAGACACATTAACGAAAACTAATCAGGTTCGAAACTATGTAGATTACCAAGTATCAAATTGTGCGCAGGGCTCAAAGCCTTTTCTAGAGTGAGGGAATGCCGTCGCCGATTTCTCTAGAACAGATGTTTTAGGCTGAATTAGGCTTCAACTTTCTTTTACAGATTTTAATCTTAAAGATTTTTTTAGGATATAGCAATGAGTTTTCTTTAACAAATATATTAACAAAAGAGCGAGTCTGAAGACGAAAGAAAATAGAATCTGCATCTCTTTCGTTTTCAACTATATTTGACTGATTGTTTTTTTTTTATAGAAAACTTATTACTCAAATTATACCACCAATATTTTACAATCATTATTTTTAAATAATTCTTTACGCTACTAGGCTTGTTCTGAAAACATTAAAACTAGTCTATTTTTTTAATTCGAGCAACGAATTTGACAGTTCCTATGCGCACAATATATTCCTATGTAAATTAAACTGAAAATTGAATACCAACAGTTGAAGATATTCATCTCGTAAAATATACTCTAACTTGATTGAAAATTGTTTGAATGGGTACTGTCAAATTGGTACGTAGAATTAAAAAATAGACTTTACCTATAGAAAGAAACGAAACTTCAAAACAATACTCGACAAACACATCATCACCCGACTGCATTCTTCACACGAGAACAAAATGTTAGATCTTTTCAATGCACACACACACAAAGCGTTTGCCAAAGGAATTAGTTCAAGCATGACGCGACACGTCAACAAACTTTCCCCCGTAGTGTCGTAATGAGGAGTCAGGGACGGTCATCTGCTCCCATCAGGGGAATATCAAGCGGCCATTAAACAATTGGGAGCAGGGGGACCCTATTCACGTCCCGTATTCGGACAATAAGGAAAGTGATATTATTACCAGGTTGGAGGAGGGAAAAAAAACGTGTGCGAGTGTTTCGGGAATTGTTGAAAAATAGTGTCCAAGTCACTCCATTGAAAAGGGGAAGGTAGAGACAAAATTATTGGAAGTAGAGTTCAGAATGTTTTTACGTCGTGTTTTAATCTGCTGAATCTATTATTTTAAAGAATAAAGAAACCACTTCGATTTCAGTACTAACACCCATACGATTTTTCAAAGTTCCCCTCGATTTATCTGCCATCATCAAACCCTGAATTTGTTATCATGGTACCACCTTAGAAATCTTCTTTCAAACAAAATAAGAATCATCAAAATCGTTCTATTAATAGCGAAGTTATCCGCGAACATACCTGTATACGGTCGAAACGAGAAAGAGTGCTATTCTAAAGTCATTTAAAAATAGCTCACTTCAAAAATAGAATAGACCCAATGAGAAAAAAGATTTATCCTAACTAGACAACTATTATCCATTTAAGGAAAATAAATTGACACATTTTTAATAATACATAGCACAGATTACAGCTACAATTTACTATCTACGGCAAAAACACATACGGAAACTCGATACAATAGATTCAGTGCGTCGTTGTGGTATTGAGCGACATATAGGTACATATCAATCGATGCGTCACGTTGTCTATGACGCTAAATCATGACTTGCGCACATCAAAATGAGCCGAGTTCCTATTATGCAAGTGGCGTGCAGTCGTCATAACACATAGGGCTAGAAGTGAAATCACGTGACACGACTTGAGTCACGTTATTCTGTCACTAATCTTGCACGAACGTGTTATGGCTTAACATAGCTGCGTTTAAATTGTGCTAGTTATTTGCTTGGGTAAATTAAAAAAAAAATAGTAGACACGAATAGAAGTCCTATTTTATTTATCAATATTGATTTAGAGTTAGTATAATTTTCCGGGCACTTTTCTAATATGTATTTTTCTTTCTGAAGAACCTTCTCTTGATGTTATCAAACTACAACAAAAAGAAATTTAGCTAAATCTGATTGACTGATTTCGCTATTCACGCGTGATGCCGTGACCAGGGGAAAGAGGAATTGATTTTTATAAATTTTAATCACGTGCCAAAGAAAAACTCTTGTACGATTATACTGTAGGTACTTTAAACAGTGAACAAGAATAAGTAATTGTCAGAACTGAACCAAAAAATGGGAACATACAGGAAGCACCAGCTTTCAAATAAAAAAAAAACAATAATCAACATAATCGGTCCACCCAGTCAAAAGTTATGAGATATCATAAAGAAATACAGTCGAATTGAGTACCTCCTCCTTTTTAAAGCCGGTTCAAAAACATATTATAAGAATTACACCCCAGTTATCCATACGATGACAACCAACGGAAGATGGGTGACAATTTTAACTAAAGCTTTGAGGTAAAGCAATTTGTATGAGAACAAAGGTTCAGAATATAAAAACCATCAATGCACAAGACAGTGTTGTGACTCAACTGCGACTAAAATAAAACACACACTGAACCGACGATGTAAACGCACTTCCACTAATGCGAGGACCGTTCCGTATGTCACGAAGTCGTATATTTTTAAAAGCTATATTTTAACATTTAAGGAATTAAACTTTGCTCTGGAACTCTCTATTAGGACGTCAGCGTGACGAAGGACATACAAATGCTTAAATGAAATCGACAGGTATTTGACATTACAGTTCACCATCATCATCAGCCCATACTTGTCCAGTGCTGGAGATAGGCCTTTCCAATTGCACGCCACTGTGATCAATCTGTTATCGACATTCCAGTTGATTTCACATTAAAGTTTTACAAACAAACACAACGTTTTGTAACAAATAAAGTACAGAATATGTGTGTGTGGTTTCTTTCAGGACCAGATCACTACCTTCTTCTTGAAGTACGGGCTATTCTCTGGAGACGTTCACGTCTACTCGCTGCGGAATATGAGGTACTGACTGGCATAGGTAATCGTAAAACGTAAGTTTCATCTTTTTAAGCGACTTGAAGAAAACCTTACTTCTCGATTCTACCCTACATTTTATGCCTTTTTTATATTTACGGATAACTTCGTTGTTTATAAACCGATTTAGATAGTGGTGCAATGTAAGGAAATTAGGGTTTGATGAAGGTAAATACGATAAATCTAAGGGAACTTTAAATAACTTAAAGAAAACAGAATCGAAAACCAGTAAAATTTGACACAATAATATGTGGTTTTCTCATGGATGCCATTGTCGAAACTGTACCAAATTTATATGGGACCAAACGGAAAGCACCAGCTTTCAAATAAAAAAAAAACATCCAAATCGGTTCACCCATGCGAAAGTGCACAAAGGTAACAAACATAAAAATTACAGACGAATTGAGAACCTCCTCCTTTTTTGAAGTCGGTTAAGAATCGTATGGGCGGGCGGCTAGTATTGGTTGAAGTCGGTTCCTTTTTTTTTTAAGTTATACTCTTACCTTTATGGTATGGGACCTATTTGCTTGTACAAAGATAGCGCCCACGTACATTATGTAGTATACCTACTACTGTAATTGAACGTAGGAACCAGCCAGTAACTCAAGACCAATATACTCTTAGAAACAGTACAATATGTTAATTACGGAGCTGGAAGTAATCAAGAGGAAGTTAAACTTGATGATTATCATACAAGAACTAAAACCAGATTCGTAGAAATGTCACTGTTTGAAAAAAAAATGTCCACATGACAGGAGAAAATGGTTGTCGTTAACATTTTCTAGTTAACCATTCTTTACTGGTCATTTATTTGCTTCAAAATTCTTCATCAGAAGTACATGACTCATTCTTTATAGCCCATGGTGAAGCAATGTTTACGGTAAATCGTCATTTAGATTCTCGTAATCGTAAATAACTCTAGACTTAGAATAGAATTCGCTATGCAAGATAATATTTAAACCATTACCTTAATTACGGCTTCTCATGGACATGGCTATGATCTTCACGTGAAAATTACTAAAACAAAAGCGAGACTCAATATCATTGCAATATCCATAATTTAACAGCAATGAACCGAATAAAATGTTTCTAGAATAAAGTAAGTGATTATATTTGGGCATATGGAGAGAATGGATAAAAGTCGATTGACGAAAGAAATGGGCCGGGTGAGTAGAGGTCGCCTCAGAAGGACATATACAGATGAGATGATGTCCTGGCCGAAGGTGGCGTGAAAAGTACTCGAAACCGGAGGTCACATATGAAAAGATATATGAATGTAGATGAAGAGAAAGGGGTATGTCAGGACCGTGACAAATGGAGATCTGTAGTCTCTGCCTACCCCTCTGGGAGACCGGCGTGAAGTGTATGTATGTATTATTTTATATCGTTCGCCTATTCATCATTGAATTAAGCGAACTCTTACAATAGGAATGGAACTTCACTTGCAAGTTCGAATTATCATCTATTATTAGATATATATATAATTTGTATGGTACCTACTTAACAATTGTAATTTTGCTACACCTTTAATTGGTGCTAAAAAAATAACCTTCTAACTCTAATGTGGGAAAAAACAATTAAACATTGCCAGTAGAGTGTGACCTACAATTTCTTATAGAAAGTCTCCGGCAATATTTTTGATAAGAACATACTTTCATTTTCAGCTATTCCAAGATGATATATAATAATAAGATTTGACGTTGTGCCAAACGGCGATAATAGGTGTGCTATTGCTTTAATGTCCGGTTCAACGTACGTGAGAAAATGTCATGGAGACGTAAACAATAAACGTAATAACGAGGTGACGACTCATTGGAAAACTATGAGAGTCTGATGTTTAGTCTGCGCCTTGCGGCTTTGTGTTCGGGAACACAGGCCGAATATAAAAAAAAAAACGTTCGCTGCGATTAGAAGAAGAAATAAGTGATCTTTCACAGCTTTACTCTGATGTGAGATAGAATGCTTACAGCTTATAAAGTCAGATCTGGAAATTGGAGATGGTGCGAGCCGTCAAGTGAGCGAAGTGGGTAATATTGGCCAATTGCTACTGACCTACTGTCCTAAGGGTTACTGTTTCCAAGACAGGCTCATACATAATATTAAGAAATATACAATACAAGGCAGATTAATCGTCAAAAACGTATTTACGTAATTATTGTCAGGAAGGCAGCGAAGACTTATCCGCACGAGTATTAGAAACATTTTTTGCAGAACAGTACGTAAACTAGTAGTGATCTAAAGAGAACAACATCCGAAACCGAGGCACACATTTTAAACTCGATCGGAACGAGATTATTTCTGCGTGCGCCGATTTATCAACTGTCGCGTCATAGTCTGCACTGACATAAATCGATTGGTCGAATCGAGAAAGTCGAGTGACTCAGTTGCTTTAGCATCGATACTGGCACGCGTTGACCGGTCGGTCGGTGGCAGTGATGCCGACACCACACTTGCTGGAACTCAAGTCCAAGCTCAACACATTGAGTTTGCTGCTTATCGCGATATCCATAAAGTTTGAACAGCGCTAAGATGACAAATGAAAATGGCAAAAATTTGTTGATGAAGCTATCAATCAGAAGCAGGTCCAAAGTTCACCATTTTTCACCAAATAAGGATAAACTAATTCTAATTACTAAAAGTTTTAAGTTTCCGTTAATACTGGTTATTGTATTCACATTGTCCAATATAGTCCAACGCTGTGTTGGATACCAAGAGTGGAAGAGTGGCTTTAAGGATCCAAAATACCCATTAGAATTTCAAGTTCAGCTGCAATTTTTTGCAAAGATAACACTGATCTACACATCAGTGTACTTTTTCCAAGAGTTGTACCTCCTGCCAGTTGCACGTATATGTGGAACCCGCATTATGAGCAGTGATCGGCGCAAACGCATCGATATAACGAGAACATGTCGGAAGATGACAGTAAATACTACCCCAGCACTGTGTTGATCATTCATTATTTTATTTTACGACATCGTAAACTGAAGAGTGCTTTGAACCCGGTAGTGCGCAGAAGTCACTGATATAAACTTGAGTAAGTTTCAAATGGACTTGGACAATTCACTTCTGTTGTACATTGAAAGATCTTCATAATTTGGTGGATACAAATAATGTGTGACCGGCGCAATGGCAGACGTACAATTGAGAACAATCGAAAGTAAATCTTTACGAATTGAACCTTGCAAAGAATGAAACATTGTGATAAGCTTTCTTTACAGGCATTCTGTTTGTTATGCCGTTGAATTGTTTTAAATTGTGTTGCGTTCTTAGAAGACGACTAATAATGAGGGACAGGGGAACTTGTTTCAGGAAATTACCTAATTAACATTTTTTATTTCCATGTGCACAAAATTCTCCAAAAACCGAGGTAAGATCCGCCCAGCCTTTACTAGTAGCTCTAGAAACTAACGACCATAGTCTTGCTGTAATCCCTTTGACACAAACAAAGAGCGGGACAAACTAGAGTTTAGACCTGTAAGTACTTGAGGAGACTGTATTTCCTAAGACTAACCTAGTATATTAAATGAATCACAACTTCCAAGGAATATTGTGGCAAATCGGCATCCCCTTTGTTATTGTGTGGTCTATTACTCAATATACCCTATGTATCACATATAGCATATGTATCACAACAATGGATGCCAATGCTGCAATAGCAGCTCCAATTTCTGCCCACATTCATCTATTTGCTGATGTCATAGCACAACGAGGTTTTTGGATAAGAAATTGGAACGATAGTGTTGCGTTGTCACGAACTCGCAGCCCTTCTAATGTATTTTATTCTTACAAAATGGACCATTGAGACATTTTATATAAAAAAAACAATTTGTTACAAAGTATTGACGATTAGGATTTTGATTGACTTTTTTCATACGAACTTGAGAATGGTAGATATTTCTAAGCTGATATTTCAGTAAAATGTGTAGAACGCCTTACTATGTAGGTAGTTAAAGTTCTGGCAACTAAAGACATTTGAATTTGACTAAATAATGTTACAAACTTCTTTTTTTTTTAATAATTGCACCATTCATTTAGACATATCCATCCCTCGAAGGATCCTCAAAAACATAAACCTATTTGTTATTTCTATCTTCCTTACTAAAAATATACACCGCAGTTTCTAAATTAAGTCATCTAAATTCCGCTATTGCACCACAGGCTAAAGCCCGCTATTGCAAAGGTAGTTCCATAGCAACTTAAACGTTGTCGAAATGCAATACACTGCCGCTTTTGTTCACTTAATGTCACATTTTACTTCAACAAAAGCAACAATTTACTCAATTTGTACAACCATCGTATTGCGATGTAACTATAATTGCAATTCATGTCTTGGTCCCCAGTAATAGTGTGAGTATATGTCGCCACAGTCTATTTTTTTTTTTGTTTTAATAGTAACTCGATCTAAACTAGAAGAATACAGTAACTGTAATTAGGAATCCTAAAGAACCTATTAGGACCCGACAATTTCTAAGAATAGTGGTGCACAGTATAGTCTTCCAATAAATGGTGAATGAGAAATAAGATATAGGTAACAAAATAAGAGACGGAAGAATACATTTTTGTTGAAGAAAATGTGATGTATCACTATACTTTTTGCACTGCATTATACTTTTGTAATCGCGATGTGTCTTGTACTAAAATTAATAAGCTAAGGAAGAGGAAGACCAAGGTATACTTTTGTTGAACAAATAAAGGGGAAAGTGAATGTGGTCTCGTACAAAGAACAAGAAGACCTTGAGCAGAGACAAGCACCGATAACTCGACGAGAGCGCAAGTAATAAATAAAAATAAGCTTTATAAATAAGATCATTATTATTACATATATCTTTGCAGGTAGTTTGTCCTATTACAAACAGAAGCACTTTTGGATACCTACAAAATATTTAATAAGTACAACTGAGCAAACACGTGAATTATCAGTATTGATGACACTAATGTAACATAATTATCATTAAGGTAAAACTTGTCTAATGTGACTAAGAAAAATCGTCTGTCTTATCTTGCATAATTTTAAATATAAAACTAATAAGGATAAAAGCAAATAGACAGAAATAGGAAATCCCTATAAAGGGAATCGACCTATCAAAATCTTGGATGGCAAATCTCTTAAACACTCGTTATTCGTTATACAAACTGCGATAAAGTTGAGTACATATTTGTCTGATATTTTGCGTCGTGATGCATCAAAAAGGAATCGTTTCCATACATTTAGAAGCCGTCACAACACAATATCGGATAGATGTGAACACAATCACGTTAAATATAGGAAACCGATAGCTCCGATGCTTCACGACACAAACCATCAGACAAATGTGTACGCGGCTTAATTCATCATCACGACCACCAAACAACATCCAATCAACAATCCTTTCCATCACACTCTATACACAATAATTTATGGTTACACGGTAGCTGGAGCCCCAAAATCAATCAGAAGGATCGGAAGTGGACCGTCAATGATGGACCTTCACAGATTTAGACGCATCGCGGCGTACGGGTGTCGACCTAAAGAGGAAGCTACCAATTTTAGGGGTCGAGCCATGTTTGTCGGGTGGTTTGGATAAGGGTACGGATGATTAGTCGACGCTTACACGGTCTTCGTGTCTGTCATCGTAGTCAGAATAACTTAAAACTCACATCGGCATCGGAAGTCAAACATGATATGTGGCAAAACGATTTTTACGCCGTGTGCATTGAAAAATAGATAAAAGTCTTACTTCTTAAAACTACGCGAGTATAATCCCAAGTTTAAGAGTGTCTATGGTGATGTTTACTCACCATTACTGGAACTGACAATTCCAGGTGTAATCGTTTTTGAAGTTTAACAACACGTAATAAAGGACTATCAACGTCCCCGAAGAGATGGCAGAGACATGGTATTAGAGATCATAAGTGAAATATCTGAACTGCTTATTCGACTCATACACCGTCTTATGTCTTTAAAATTGTTGTAAAAAACATCACAGTCAAAATTGTAATATTGCATGCGGTGGTGTTTGCTGTCCATTGCTGGAACGAAAGATTCAATAGTTGTTAGATTATAACAAGCAATAATGGGCGTAATGCCAGTGAGAGCGCATAAGTAACAATAGAACTTAAACGACTATGGTCTCTGAATACATAATCTGAGTAAATATAGAAAACCATAGCAGTTTTTTGTTCGGTGTACATTGATTGGACATTTAAACTCAAACCAGCAGAAAAAAGATGTATTTTTTTTGTTAAACAAAATATGGTATAACACTAAACTTTTGATTTATAACATTATACAAGTTCCGTATTCGACAGCTAAATGAGGAATAACTACAAAGATTACTTATCCTCCTCTTATCTTTTTATTGCGGGTAATGAAAAACCTAACCTAGGAGGTTTTTATAACATAGATGATCTACCTCAACCTTTTCTGACGAATAAGATAAATACCGGTTTCAAATGCCACCAGCCGCCATACTTCACTGAC
>SJJU01006120.1:0-15334 GCA_012932125.1 Conopomorpha cramerella | reverse complement strand
AAGAGGCTCCATCTATCAGACTTGCGATAAATGGATACTCCATCGTGGAGAGTTCTACGCCTTCTTAAGGTTTTCAATTTTTGAACTCCTCGTCAAGCAGTATTCTTCCGGTCTTGTGCGAGAAACCCAAGAACCACCGGCACCGACCCTTGTTATGGCTCCAAAGCCATTATGAAGTCGAGCAGGGTTTTGCGAACCCTCAATTTGCTACTCACTTATGGGAGCTCTGTCCTCGGTTGCCGCCAAGCCCTACGCGACCTCGTCTAACAGGTTCTGAGGGGATGTCCACCTTGACCTACCTGTTTGAGGAGAACTTCGGGCTAAAGGGGGCGTTTACGTTTACGGCACAAACGCGGCTAATCTTGGTTTTGTTGGATGATGTCCCTCCTTTATGACTATATGTAGCTTTAGCTCTGTTAAACTCTTTTTGACCAGTTTTGAGGCGCCAGTGATGCGACTTTAGCCCACACACATTGACTCCAGATGAAGGCGTAGTTTAATTAGTGGGAAGCCCCATATTAAAAAAAAAATGTAATGAAATTACGTGGGTAATAACTGTATTGTATAGTTACTCGAGGGCAACAAAACATAGACATATATTTCTTCCAAACACACAGATTACAGAAGAGGGGCACCAGCACCACAGGTGTCAGCTTTAGAATGTTCATGTATTTTTAGTACTTACTTGGTTATTTTCTGTCAAAGTACGAGGGTCAAACTGAGAGTTCTTAGAAAATCAAAAAGTGATTATACAAACAAGTAAATAGGTTAATCTTTTAAAAATAGTGTAAATTCACGTTAATACATCGCTGCATCTGATGGACTTTGCGCGTCCTTAGGGGCATCTTCGATGGCCTTTTGAAACGTAGCTACAGCCTGGCAAGAATAAAACGTTTATCTCGATTTTTCTTTTATTTTCAGGAATAAATAAAAATTGCAAGGTTAGAACCATATGGCGGGTGACCCAGTAATTCCACGTTTAATGTCGCTAAATAGTATATTATTCGTTTAGCGGTACGCGACGAGGCGTTGTCGTTGTCGTGGTCGAGGAGGATCCTACTGCGAGATCGTTTCTCCCACACTTTTTCCAAGACAAGTGGCTAACAATTGGTAGTGTACCTACCACTCTGCAGAAACCGTTCTTCGATCCTATAATTAATGCAATTGTCCCAATATGACCTTTGACCCTTCCGAAGAACGAGGCCACCGTCTTTTTTCTTAGGCTCTTCGACCTCTTTTCACTTTAGTTGATAATTCCTGGGAAGAAAACATCCATTGAGCAGACTGTCTCTTGGTTTCGGATTCATAGCAATAAATCAGCTTTCGTCACACGCAACGTCGAACGCACCATTGGAGTCACCTCCGTTAAATCTTTCAATCATTGCACAATCAACACTTGGGCGTCGGTCAAATTATGAGGTATCCACCGGGCACAAAACTTCCAGACTGCTAAATGCCCATGGAAGATTCTGTGTACTTGACTCATACCGATGCTTAAGCTTGCCCGGATCTGCTGATAGGTCACTCTTGTCAGGCTCTATCATACGCCGCACAACACAGATGTTTTCTTCAGTCGTCGCCGTAGAAGGCCGTCTCTCAGGCATATTATCGATAAGATTAGTGCGACCTCATTAAACCAGTTATAAATCGTGGCACGAGAGGAGCTTCATCGAGAAGAAAGAAAATTTTCGTGCGATGACATTTTATAACTCTCGACGTCATTTAAGTCAACAAAGAAAGTTATGATAGACTACTACTGGCCTTTGTTGACTTAAATGACGTCGAGAGTTATAAAATGTCATCGCACGAAAATTTTCTCATGCTGACGTGACACAGACAATTTTCAGCCCAAACGTAAAAAATACCTAGCAAATGAAAGAAAACAACAGGTACTTAAAAATATTGACAGTTCAATTTATTTTTTTAAAGTATTGTTTACAAGTGGCCAGTTCTAAGAACTCTCAGTGTAATCTATCAAATTTATATAAAAATGAAATGATGTTCGTTAGTCTCGCTAAAACTCGAGAACGATTGGACCGATTTGGCTAATTTTAGTCTTAAATTATTCGCGGAAGTCCAGGGAAGGTTTAAAAGGTATTTCATCCAATACACGGTGTACAAACGCGACTTCCTATGGCAAAACAAATGTTTGCAGTGGACAGCTAGTCTTCGTATAAATTTTAAGGTAACAATATTATGTTCTGTTCCTTTTAATTACAGACAATGAGGACTGAGAAGATGCTGGCAAAAGTTCACAATAATGAGATGGTGTTGAGGGAGAACATCGACTCTGCATTCCTACAACTTGACGGAGATACTATTTATGCTGTTCCTTCCGAAAACAACACACTGCAGGTTGAAGAGTTTCTGGAAGAAATTGTGGGAATTGAAGACTAGTGATAAGTCCAATATTTATTAAAGAGTTATGTAGAAGTACTCATAGTAAGGCAATAGGTACTTACTTTAGATGGAAATTATGCTTCAAAATCAGTATTCAGTAGGTGTTATATTATCTAATCTAGAGGTATCTGCTGTAGGAGAAATTACAAAATATGAATCTCTTTGTATGTGCAAAAACTAAGATCTATCTTCTTTTAGTGGAGACAAATTTTAAGTTAGTTTAAAAAATCATGAAGTGTATAAAATCTCCCCGGACGGAGTCTGGTCTGACAGCAAGTCCTTTTTTCTATATTTATCATTAGAGATTGTTAAAAGGCACAAACCTAGTTAAGTGTATTTAGTGTGAGTGTGGAGGAGTACATATTCAAATTATTTGAGCAAATAAATTGCAGTTGCTCATAATGTCCTATGTCATTTTGAATTGTATACATTGAAAGACAGGAAGAGTGTACTGCAGCTCCATTTGTCACAGTCCTGTCATAATCCCTTTCGCCTTATCCGCATACATACATGCTCACTAGTTCAGAGTACCCACTTGGCACGCCCTCTTCCTTCTGGTTAGTACATGACTAGACAGAACTTACTAAAGATATTTGGATAGTTTGGCCGAATTAAAACGGACTATACAGTGACATTGTATATTCGGTTGAAGGTGAAGAAAACTGTTACTTTTCACGCGGATCTTTAAATTTAATAATATTCAATTAATACGATGAAATCCTATAATATGTAGGTGATTAGGCAGCATTCAATCAACTATATATTGACAGAAAATAAAAATAAATACGCGTATCCGTAACCGCTCACCTAGACACCAAATATCAGTATTCGGATTGTTGCCACCAAAATGCTACATAGATCTAGGGATCACAAAATAAAACTATTAAATAATAGTTGATTGATCTGAGTTTAAATGTCGCAAGTAAGAGGGGACGGGCCCGGGCCTCGAGAACATTTAACAATCTGTTACTGGTGTAACTACGTTACATCCAGTGCGCTTTCAAATTGAGGTCAGTAAATATAAACGTGGACATCTCATATTGCTCCGAGTGGGAAAACTTTATTAACTAATTACGAACTAACCCCTTCCTTCAGGACATACCTATCTCGTCAATTTATGTCCCCGGGAACATCTTCATCTGCCGCTCACGTCATGTAAATCTCTTTCGTCAATTGGACAACCATTAAATAAAATTGCTAATATGTATTTCGATAATTATTTATTACATATTTTGTCAGTACACATTAGACATTTACAGACATACCTAACCTACTTATACAAAAAGACAATAAGTTTAATATTCAAATATAGGCAAGCACAGCATGTGATTTAATGGGGTAGGAAACTGAGAAACTAATGCCACTATTATGTTTCAAAACAATGAGTCGATTGGTTAAAAACAACTTTGTCGAGTATTGGAACTGTCAATACTAGGGCCATTAATTCTTAAGTTTCCTACACAATTAGTTACAATATCATTAATATAGTTGAACGTAATTACGTAATTAACAAGCACTGGTAAACCTAAAGCACTAACACACACACGTGCGAGGTAGACGGCGAGCGGGGAGCGTGAGGGATGAGCTAGTAGACCAAAGGACTTGAGTAAGGATTTGGATTCCTGGTAACAATAAATTATTGTTCTGTCTGTTCTTGATCTTGCTCTTGATTACATTTCATTTTCGTTAGGTAGTAAAAGAAACAGTTACAATATTTCGTTTAAAAAAACTGATCTGTCCCATACGTCAATGGGGATTGTTCACATTTTTTAAGTGGTGTTTTTTACAGTATTTTCTGAAAATATAGACCATTTTAAGAAACTAATTTGAATATTTTTGTATAAAATTGTCTAATTACATTTTAATTAATTTTTAAAGCTTAGACCGGAAATACGTCATCATTGCGTTGAAAGAACACCGTCATCGTAGCCAGAAAAAAATAACATGATTGACATATGATGATTGACACATCTATAAAATGACAGTGACTGTCAACCTACATAATATTACGTAAACAAGAACCGAATAAAATAGGTAGGTTTTCAAAATATTTGCAGTTTGTTTTGTTACTCCCTTCTGTCACAGCTGTCACACGACAAACTTCAATCAGACTTGGCACTTCAGTTACTTTTTTTGCTTTGGAATACATTCCTATGGGCTGAGCTATGACGTCATAGTCTTCAAATAAAAGTTTAACTTAAAAGTTGAAAATAATTTCAATCCATGAAGATTTTGTAAATCTGATTCTTGATAATGGTTCATTAAGGCTATTCCTCGAAATGGTTTTCGAATTGGACATCTTGAGAAAATTATGAACAATCCCCATTCCGAGAAAATGGAGAAATTATGAAATATGTGTGATGACGTCACTGGTTTGTGCCGAAATTTATCCTTTTGAAACCGTGGCACACCCAGTAGGTAATACCAAGTTGTAGTACTACGGTTACTTTTTCATTACTATAGTACCCCAGTTATAAGTTGGACGCGATAAGCCGAAAACAGATCACAGTGGCGTGCAATTAGAGAGGTCTATGTCCAGCAGTGGACAAGTATGGGCTGATGATGATGTTCCTCTACTTATGAGTAGCAACACAGTAATTTCTTCGTAACTATGGTACCATTCACTGTGACCGTCAGTAGTAGCACAGTTATAACTTTACTTTAACCACTCTACCTACTATTTGTACCACGGTAATGAAAAAAAGGAAATTTATAGATCCATGCTTAGGGTTAAACATAACTTGTCACAACAACAAACATTTGACATGGCAAGCAGTAACAGTAACTATTATTATTACCTACTACGCTCACTCACCATTATAGCTATTAATTATTTTGCAGAAAGCAATGACGTCATAATATACGGGTCCCTTATTTTCCACTTTCCGCGAAAAATATACTAAAAAAATGAAATGTTGTCAAGTGTAGGAGGCCTTTCTTCGTTCCTATCCTACCATTAAGTCTGATGTTTGAAATCTGAAGTAGTACGCTAAATGCTACCTGTTCGGTAGTAAGTAAGTAGTTGTAAAGGTGTGGCAGGTGTGCAGGCGAGCATGTGTCTACTGCAGTAACGTGTGGCAGTGGTCGTGCAGCAGCACGGCGTGCGGCGCGCAGAGCCAGGGGTCGCGCGAGGCGCGCTGCCAGGCCGCCAGGCGCGCCGCCAGCCCGCGCTCGAGCTCGCGCGTGGAGGCCGCGCCGTGCAGGTTGCGCGTCTCGCCGGGGTCGGCGCGCACGTCGTACAGCTCCCACTCGCCGCGGTAGTAGTACTCGCGCAGCGTCTTGTACCACGCCAGCGGCTGCTTACTGCGAGTGCGGTTCAGCAAGTCCTGGTACCGTACAAAACATTTATAGGTACTGACTGCAACGGCCGACTAGTGCTATGATTGATGCTTTCGTTATGTTACCTGGAACGTGTTCGACTTGTACAGATCTTGATCTATGGGGAAGGGCATGCCGTAGTTGATGTTGTGTATGAGTTTGTGTGTGCGCGTGCGTATGGCGCGCATGGGATAATACATAGTCACTTCGTGGTGAGTCTGCGACGCGAAGATTGCGTCCGTGTCGCTCGGCTTTGGCTCTGAAACATACATGTAGGTAGAGAAGGACTGCCGGAGCATTTCAATTCCAGCTTTTGTAACAGACTACAACATAGGAGGAAGTTCTCAATTTCTCTCAAGAATCTTTCAACCTACTTTATGTTGGCTGAACCAATGTTGATTTTTTTATATGAAAGCTAATGCTTCCAGTGCAATGTGACTCCATTTCAATTTCGTTGAATACTAATGCTCAATGATGCCATGAGAAAGCCATAGCAGTCCTTGACTGTATTGATTGCACAGGGTGGTGCGATCTGCACATTCATAAAATGCGATTTATGTGTTTGAAGAAGTGGGAAACCTATAAAACCATAGAAGTCGGTTTTAAATAATTATTAAGCAGTGTCCTCAGTCGTCTACTTCTGTATTAATGCGAGACTGTATCAGTAGTCCTAGCCGGCTCCAAATCCACACTCATGAATGTACGAGCAATGTACCTACTTCCGAGCAGAGTAATCTCATTCATCATGAATCTATCTGTATGAACAAGTATGGACTTACCTTTCTTTAGAATAGGAATTAAGCTGTTAGGTCTATCTTCATCATCATTTACGGCGTTGTCTTCTTCCTGGGGGACCCCGAACCAGTCCAGCACAGTCGGGAAAATGTCGAGGAGGCTCACCATCGCCCCCGAGGTCTGTAAACATAGCAGTAGCATGTGTGTGTAGGTGCCGTGCGATAAAAGAGAGCTGGTATAGTGCAAGCAAGTAGGCAGGTAGTTGAACCTGGTGCGTGCGGTGGGCGGGGTCGGGGGAGGCCACCAGCAGGGGCTCGCGCAGGCCGGGGTCGTAGAGGTTGGTGCGCGCGGCGGGGAAGGGCACGCCGTTGTCGGAGGTGTAGAGCACGAGCGTGTCTCCCGCGCGGCCCGCCGCCCGCAGCTCACGCAGCACCAGCCCCACGCCCTGGTCCAGCCGCGACATGCACGTGTACTGCGCCGCGATGTCTCTGCGCGCCGCCTCCGTGTCCTGCGACCAAGCTTCCTCCTCAGCACACACCATACAACTAATATATCCATAAATTATCGACGGATGGTGATGGCGTAGTATTATTTTTCGGGATAAATCATTCTCGGATATTTCATTTCATTCAGCTCGATATTTTTATGAAGTCAGCTCACTAACTTCAATTGCAGTGCTGGACACAGGCCTTCCCAAAGTATGCCAGTACGATAGGTCCCGTGGCTTCCCCCCCTCGAGACTTTCATTATAATTAGCATCAGCCCATACTTGTCCACTGCTGACAGAAGCTTCTCCAATGGCACGCCACTGTGATCTGTTTTCAGCTCAAGACTTTATAGTGGGTAAATAGTAGTTACCATGTCTTACCTACTTATCTACTACTTCGGTGACACATCCCGTCTTTCGACGTGATAGCAATAATAACAGGTGGCGCAAAAGTAATGACCCGATGATTTTTGGCTATAATTTTTTTTATTGATAAAAGGCTTTGGTTCTTCTTGTGGATTATATTTATTTGGTCCTTTAATTTGTTTATCATCAAGTCGAGAAAATGATATCGTGTAAATGGCCGCCCCGGGTCGCCTAATCTCTCGTTTTGGCGATTTGCACTGGCCGGCAAGATCGCCTGATTTGACCGCTCCAGATCTTTTTGTGGGGTTATTTGAAGTCACGGGTTTATGTCAACAAGCCGCAGACTCTTAAAGCCCTTAAAGAGAATATCCGCCATGAATGCGAGAACCTATCGCCGGCAGTTCTGGCAAAAGTGTTGGAAAATGCGATAAAACGGGCCCGTATGGTAATCAACTGTAGAGGCCATTTACACATATCATTTTCTCGACTTGATGATAAAAAATTTAAAGGACCAAATAAATATAATCCACAAGAAGAATCGAAGTTTTTTTTATCAATAAAAAAAATTATAGCCAAAAAACATCCGGTCATTACTTTTGCGCCACCTTGTATTTACTTAAGCATTATCTTCTCAATTCGAGTTTTAGCGAAAGTAGTACAAGAAATATTATTTTCCGTGCTTAATGGGGAATTTTCAGCGCCCCTTTTCAGGGCCTGTTGTGTTCCATCTCTTAGTTATGACAGATGGCGTTAGTTGTATTAGGGGGACAAATGTCAACGAAATTCATTACTAACTTCAAGGACTTCAGCAAGTTTTTTATTGTTTGTCTACATGTTACAAAAGTGTCTGAAGTCTAAGTAATTCACCCAAATAATAGAAAACGCACTATAATAATAGAAAAGTCCCCCTGGATATCTACTAGCGACATCTAGATAAGAAACTTTTGGAGTTTGAAAATTCCCCAAACCGTTTCGGAGGAGATGTGGCAACTACCTTTACCTAACTAATATTGTAATGGTGGCGATGGCCGTTCGACCCTATAACTTGTACGGCGAACTGTAGAGGTAAGCCGTATCCCTAGGCTGGCAGTTACAGACCTGCACGTGGTAGGGCACCTGGACCTCATCCCACTGGTAGTACCAAGGCGTCCAGTCGGGGATACGCCCCGTGCCGGGCTCGCCGGACCCGAAGCGCTCGCAGAAGGCGCCCATCGTAGCTGCATCCTCTCCACAGCGGTGCGGGTCGTGGAAACCAATGTACAGAAAGAAAGGCCTGTCCACAAAAAGATGAAGGATACTGAAACTTTTGTAATGTGACAAGAAGAAAATTAACCCGCAAACCATTCTCATTACCCTGCCCGACCGCGAGATATGTTAGCTTTTTTAACCGACTTCAAAAAAGGAGGAGGTTCTCAATTCGACCGTATATATGCTTTTTTTTTTTTTTTTATGTTTGTTCGCGGAATTCGTCGTTTATGAACGATTTTAAAATTTTTTTTGCATCTCGACAGGTTTACTTTCAAGATGGTCCCATTAAAATTTTATGTAAATTGGTTCAGTACTTTAGATTTAATTTTTTTATGTTTGTTCGAGGATAACTTCGTCGTTTATGGACTGATTTTGAAAATTCTTTTTGCATTCGACAGGGTTTACTTTCAAGATGGTCCCATTAAAATTTTATCTAAATTGGTTCAGTACTTTAGATTTATTTTTTTATGTTTGTTCGAGGATAACTTCGTCGTTTATGGACTGATTTTGAAAATTCTTTTTGCATTCGATAGGGTTTACTTTCAAGATGGTCCCATTAAAATTTTATCTAAATTGATTCAGTACTTTAGATTTTATCCCAACTAACAGAATAAGAACTAACGAAGATGTCATCTAGATATCATTACCAAGCAATGTCGCATTGTAGGTACTATGATTTATCCATAGTGTTGAACATGCATTACAAAAACAAAAAGTAAAAATAAAAGTCTTAATTTTTTTTTTTCTTCTTTTCTCCTTGAGCATCCTTGTTCGGTCGACCCATCACTCAAAATCGTAAAATAAAATAGTTTTAACAAAAAAAGAACCGACTTCAACCCGTAAACTAAAAAGTAAAAAATATTTATTTCTTACAAAGTAATACGTATTTTCATTTAAGTTGTTCAATAAAAATACCTGATTAAATAATTATTTTAAAATATTGAAGTCGGTGCCAAGTAAAACAATATTTATCAATCTTTCTGATGATTATATTCATAGTTAGCAGGTATATTAGGTTACGTAAATATTAGGTAACTTAAATGAAAATACGTATTACTTTGTAAGAAATAAATTTATTTTTTACTTTTTAGTTTACGGGTTGAAGTCGGTTCTTTCTTTTTTTCTTTTTAGCCTTTTTCTAATTATCACTGTTATACGTTTCTATGCAGTGTGACTTTTGCACAAGTCGGTTTATTGAAATGGCTTTAAATATGGCCCAAAAATATCCTGTGTCAACTCCATAACATCTAAGAACTACATAACACTGACATGATTTTCACCAAAGTAAAAATAGTTCACAAAACGTAACTTTCTAATGTTCTTTAAAAAAAAATTAACAGTCACGGTTGTCTATTAACGGGAACGTTTACTTTTGTTTTTAAAGTCATAAATGACGTTCATCAAGCTTTGTGTTATGCTACTGTATATCTGTATGTTATAGCACTTATAACGATGAAATAAAGACATTTTTACTTTTGATTTCAGTTCTACGATGAATTGACGTTCGTAAATAGGGACTCACAATAAGGTCTCAAAGAAAATACTTATTTGCGCCATATGTTTAAGGAATATAATAAGTTGAGCGCCTAAAAATACTAAGTTGAGCAGCAAAATTACTAATTGAGCAGAAAAATTTTTGATTTTGTTTTTATTAGCTGACCAAATCAGTAATTTTGTCGCTAAGTCAGTATTTTGGTTAGGTTAGGTTAGACTTTTTTGATGCACGTTTAAATACTATCCTATGTTTAACCATTTTGGGAAGTTAAAACGACTTCTCAACAGTAAACACAGTATCAGTCTAGTGAAAATACAAACAATTTCTAAGTGTTTTCAGCCGTCCTCCTATTGTATTCTTTCAATTCAGCAAATTACTGGTGAGATTAACGAACGGAATAAAGTCACTTTGCTAAATATCTTTGCAATTCAGGAGAGCTCATATGCAGCGGATGGCCACTTGTCTACCACTAGAATAGAATAGAATAGAATAAGTTTATTTCGCATAAAATACAGGTATTACATTAATTACAGTTGTTATGTCAAATTAGAGTGTCTTGTCCGTATTTTCGCCTTTATACAAAGCATGCAAAAATTCCATAAGATAAAATATGTACAATAAGTTCTATCATTTAAAATAAGTAGGTACATTACGTAGGTGCTATATTACTTTATCATGCTTAAAGATAAAGATATGCATGCTAATGTGCAATTACAAAGAATCACCTAGAAAATCGGAAATTTTGTAGTAACATTTATTTAGTAACTATGTCGATATACCCTATCAGTGGAGCTAGAACAATAATGGATGTGGAATGACTTGCCGGAGACTGTGTTTCCTGCGCAGTTCAGTCTGAAGATCTTCAAGTCGCGGGTGAATAGGTACCTAATGAACACGTGTGCTCCATCGTAGACCACATCGCTGGTTAACATTAGGCAGGATGGTGGTCAAACGCTTATTCAATGTGTTTAAAAAAATCGTTAATTAATTAAAAAATATATAAAATATTTCGAACAGAAAGTTATTATACCATAAATTAATAGTTTACGGATCACGAATACGGAGAAATTAGAGAAATAAGTAAATAAAAGAAAGAACAAAGTTATGAATAGGAAACGCAAAACAAGGAATTACATGTTTTGTCTGTTTGTTTTGTTTTATTCAGTTGAATACTATGGAACAGGCGATAACACATCGGCATTCTCAAACATTACTCTGATTATCGGTTGACTGCTCAAACGTTACTCGTGCCAATTTATGTCTCACAGCAAACTGGTTGGCAATTTAAAACAAGCACGTATAAAAACAATTCTTTATTTCACTTTACAAAACTGTTACTAAAATGACTATGTATATACAATTACTTTAATTAAACAAAGGTTCACCAGCGACGACAGAGCTCTCGATGCCGCAATGGTCTTCCCCTCGGAGGATCTTGAAGAAGCCGTTGTCACCCCAGTCAGAGTTCCACGAGTTAGCAATGAGCCAGTACTTCTTTCCGTCCTCCACACCCCAGCCCAGTATCTTGATAGCGTGACCTCCGAGGGCATCGCCTTCAGTGTGTTTGTATACACCGGTCTTGTAATTTACAAAGTCCGAGTAAACTGTGAAGGCAGCTTCCACTGGTCCATTTTTGAAGAGCTCAGCACGGATCTGGTCTTCTCCGCGTCTGACTGTGTATACGTGTTTGCCGTAATGTTTATCCTTCTTGTACTCCACATTGTAACCATTTTCGCAGTTTTTGTGGCATTTCGGCGTACTTCCCTCGCCACTGCACGGCATACGTTTACCAGGGACGTGGTGTTCGCACGGTGGGATCTCGTAGGGCACACAGCCTTGACTAGAATTGTAGTTGCCACCGGACACAATACCGAAGTGTTTCCAATATTCCCATGCGAGGGATGGCATTCCGCCGTTGCAGCCGAGGCCGCAGATCGGGCAGCAAGAGAGGAGATCTTCGGCTGAGAAATGGAAATGCTTAGTTCCGTTCGAGTAAGTACAGACGCGGTCAGTCATGGCTTCCACAGCACCGAAAGCCCAACAGCTACCACAAGATCCTTGATCTCGTACCTCGTTCAGAGTAGGGCATTCCGGCCATTTGTCCTTAGGATGGAAGTTATCTGGCAAACTGGCGATTAGGTCGTCATCGTGGATCATTTCTTGCAATTTGTTGATTTTTTCGTCGGGCAGCGCACCCATGAGTTTCCTTATGTGTTTGAGGGGTGTATCCAAGGGGAAGTTTCTTCCGGCGGTCCAGCCATTTTGTTTCTCGTTGATGCGCGCAATGAATTCGTCGGAAAGCGGATGCAGCGTGGTGGCAGCGATGCAGCCGACGAGGCAGGAGACAAGTAGGAAGTACTCCATCTGAGCGTGCGCCGCGATTGAGGCGTGCCGGTGTACTGCGGAGCAGCGGCCGCGATCGCTCATATAATTACACAGATATTTGTATTACATTAGAGACGTTCATTGCGCTCGGACGATGGATGCCCCGGTGGCGGCGGCGGCGGCGGCGGGGCGGGGGCAGTGGTCGCCCGTGTCGAAGGTTACTCGTATCTCCGGTTATCCAATAACCGAGGCAAACAAGATAACAGCCGATACAGGGATTGGCAAACATTTGTTTTGCACCCGTCGGAAATAATTAGCTGAACACGGCCGGGAGCTGGACGCTTCGTGTTTGCAGATGTCTCTTCGGTTTGAAGCAGGACGCTATATGATTGGATTTCGGATTATTTCGATTGATTCGTTTAAAGTTGGCAGTGGACAATTTTTAATTTTACTAAGTACACAATGCCCGTTCGAATCCCTCGTAATATCTATACTTATAATAAATTTGTAGATAGATCAATTCTGAATAAGATATATTTTCAAAATAACTATCAGGGAGTTATTAGAGATAGATACTGATGCCAAAAATGCAATCAGTAACATTTTTGTCTGTCTGTATGTCCCTTATAGAAACAATAACTACTCGACGGATTTTAACGAAACTTGGTACATACAATTATTATTCATACTAGTGAAGGGAAATTTTGGGAAAACGGGAGAAGTTACTCTATTTTTCAGCTTCCGTCGCGTGTGCAGCCTTAATGGTTAAAGTTACACAGAAATCATGTATGACGGAAATATTCTACATAAACTTGTCTAAAATATATCCCGCAACAGCATGTGTCTATATTTTATGCTTGACTCACAATAACACGTGTAACTCTGAGCATTCTGATTATATTTGTTTACTCTTACGTTTATAATGAGAGTATCATCATCCCTAATTTAAAAAGTTAGCATTCTTTTATAAATATATACCTTCCTCAAGAATCACTCCATCTACTTAAGAAAAGCGAAATCAATTCCGTTCCGTAGTTTTAAAAATCTAAGCATACATAGGGACAGACAGCGGGAGGCGACTTTGTTTTATCTAAATACTAGCTGTCCCGGCAAACATTTGTTTTGTCATAATAAGTTGCCTTTGTGGGATACAAACAAATTGGGAGAAATACAAAAATAGATAGTAGCCGATTCTCAGACCTACTGAATACGCATATAAAGTTTGATAAAAATCGGTAAAGCCGTTTCGGAGGAGTACGGTAACTAACATTGTGACACGGAAATTTTATATATTTTAATATATAAAAATCCAGTGTCATGATGTTTGTTCCCAATGAACTCTTCACCAAGGCTATCGATATTCACAAATTTGGCATTTATATGTATTTTCATCAAATTTTAGAGATAGGACAGTGTATATTTCGTGACATCCACTGCTGGGCACAGGCCACCCTGGAGCTTATACTAATTTCATATTCATATTAATAGTTAAGACAGGACAACGTCTGTCGAGTCCGCTAGTACAGAATATAAGAGGACCCCGAGCAATGGTCTTTGAAATGTTGTTGGGCTCGTCAATATGAACAATGTCACCTCCCGAGGCAAAAAATTTTCAATTTTGTATGGAGGTGAAAAAAATTGTTTAGCCCGCATTGCCGTCAATGTAATACACACATCAAAAGTGTCTAGGGATCAAGTACATTTTAGAAGATTGCAATCAAGAATATATTTTACAAAAACTGAATTTTGTGGCCTTTATTGGCATTTTCCCCAAATGTTCATGGTGATAATTGGGAGAGGCCCTCGTCCAGCAGTGTACGTCATGTGACTGATGAGTAGACGGGTGAGGGGTGTAGGGTAGGACTATGTGCCGGCTCTCTCGTTTTCAGAGGGCGAGCTTTTCTAAATTTGTAGGTTAGTACCAACATTCCTCGCAGTACCAGCAGGCCTAGCACGCGCCTCAAGAAAGACATGACATAGAACAAATACGCGCTCTGATTGGCTGTTATGTCACGCTTTGAGCGACTCGGCTAGTTTCAACAAATCGCAGCCCGTTACTAGTCTTGTCACTTATTTCTTGGAGTGCTGTGCTAGGGGGGCTGGTTGTAGATCGCCTAGGACTGGCCAGGTTAAAATAAAATTTAAGGTCTTCTTATATTTTAACGTTGAGAACCAGCGTGTGAATGTGCGTAGATAAAAATGAGTTTAATAATAAATAACTTAAAGAAAAAAGAACCGAATTCAACCAGTAAAAAATTACATATATGTGGTTTTCTCATGGATGCCAATGTCGGATCTGGACCAAATATATATGGGATCGAACGGGAAGCACCAGCTTTCAAATAAAAAAAAATCATCCAAATCGGTTCACCCAGGTGAAAGTTCTGAGGTAACAAACATAAAAAAATGCAGACGAATTGAGAACCTCCTCCTTTTTTGAAGTCGATTAAAAAAGGCTCATTGGTCCAGCTCAGGTTCTCGAGTTATGCGCTTCATTTTTATATTATAGAAAATTTGTTTTAGATTATTATTATTATTATACGGGAAACTACTAAACGGATTTTGACGAAAATTGGGTAAGGAAGATACGCTCTCGAGATTCCCACATGAATCGTACAGACATGACAATACTCTGGGTATAACTTATAATTTATATATAGCGCATAAATTGATTATATTGTCACATGCGCGAGGTCTTCGGCCCCGTACAATTGGTTGATTGTCGCCGAGTGTGGTCTAAAGCAGACATTAGACGATACGTTTTGATTTGACGACGGGACACAGATCTTGGACTATTTGTGAGCGTGATCTACGTATATAGTACTAATATTACAAAGAGGAAATATTTGATTCTTTGTTTGTTTGCATCAAATAGACTTCAAAACTACAGTACAGATTCACAAAATTCTATAACGAAAAGGATGTTAGGCAAACATTAGACGATACGTTTTGATCTCAGT
>SJJU01006119.1:0-16935 GCA_012932125.1 Conopomorpha cramerella | reverse complement strand
TGTGTTTTTTAATATTATGTATAAAAACAATAGATAAATATTCTTAAATGCAATCATTGCTCTTAAGTTTTGATTTTAATTGCTTTTTAGAAATTAGATAAATTATAAATTTATAAAATATTTTATACTGCGGTATACTAATTAAAAATTCAAAAATAAGTAAATAGACTCTTCTAAAATAAAATCCCTCCATAATATATAATTTTAAATGAATAATTTATTACTATTTTAGAACTACAAAAAATATATTTAATTATATTAATCTATATATTACCCAATTCCCCATGCCTGTATCAATGACTTATCACCACATTTTGAATAAATTATGAATGAATCCATATATTTAATTTATTTCATATTTTGTATTGCCGTAACTGCTAGTACAAATTTCAATATATGTTTTTTTTTACAGAATAAAATTATAATTGTATTTTAAAATAAAAAAAATCTTTATACATTCGAATACTGTTTTATTTTCAATTTCATACCTAAGAATTATAAATTTGTAAAAAAAAACATTTATTTAAAAAAAAAATCTTCTGTCAACGATGCCGGCTTAAAAGAACATATTATGTATGTATCAAACTATTTTGTTAAATAAATTTAAAAATCTTCTAACTGCAATTTTCTCAAGTCTTGCTATTGATTCACAAGATTTGTTAATGACTGACATGACTTGTTAATGACTCACAAGACTCCTTAATGACTCACAAGACTTGTTAATGACTCACAAGACTTGTTAATGATTCACAAGACTTGTTAATGACTCGCAAGACTTGCTATTGATTCACAACACTGTTATTATTCCACGAGTCTTCTTATTGATTCACAAGACTTGGTAATGACTCACAAGGCTTGCTATTGATTCACAAGACTTGTAATGACTCACGAGACATGCTATTGATTTACAAGACATTTATTGATTCACAAGTCTTGTTATTGATTCACAAGACTTCAAAAAAACTAAGAAAATTAATACAATAAATGAATTATTAAAATTATTTATTCAACAAGAATATATATTCGGTTTCGGTTTATCTCAATATTTAATTTGTATCTGAAAAATAAAATTAAACACAACCGTATAATTTTGAATATTTAATGTATTTTTAAATATTACACGAGTTAAGGTCCGAATATTTAATGTGTTTTTTAATATTAAATATAAAAACAAAAGATAAATATTCTTAAATGCAATCATGCTCTAAGTTAGATTTCAATTGCTTTTTAGATAATTAGATAAATTATAAATTTATAAAATATTTTTTACTGCGGTATACTAATTAAAAATTCATAAATAAGTAAATAGACTCTTCTAAAATAAAATTCCCCCATAATACATAATTTTCAATGAATAATTTATTACTATTTTAGAACTACAAAAAATATATTTATAATAATCTATATATTACCTAATTCCCCATGCCCGTATCATTGACTTATCACCACATTTTGAATAAATTATGAACGAATCTATTATTGCCGTAACTGCTAGTGCAAATTTTAATATGTTTTTTTTTATTTTTACAGAATAAAAATATAATTATATTTTAAAATAAAAAAATAAATTTACATTCGAATACTGTTTTCTTTTCAATTTCATAGCTTAAAATGATAAATTTGTAAAAAAAACATTTATTTAAAAAAAAAATATTTAGAACCAAACAGTATTACAGAACACAAAAATTAAAAATTGAATTATAAACTACAAATAACAAAAAGAACAAATAAAAAAATAATAATTATAATCAAAACAAAATAACAACAACCGTAACCAAACTTTCTTCAATCATCTGGCAACAATGCCAGCTTAAAAGAACATGTTATGTATGTATGAAGCTATTTTGTTAAATAAATTTAAAAATCTTCTAATTGCAATTTTCTCAAGTCTTGCTATTGATTCACAAGATTTGTTAATGACTGACATGACTTGTTAATGACTCACAAGACTCTTTAATGACTCACAAGACTTGTTAATGACTCACAAGACTTGTTAATGATTCACAAGACTTGTTAATGACTCGCAAGACTTGCTTTTGATTCACAAGACTGTTATTATTCCACAAGTCTTCTTATTGATTCACAAGACTTGGTAATGACTCACAAGACTCGTTAATGACTCACAAGACTTGTTAATGATTCACAAGACTTGTTAATGACTCACAAGACTTGCTATTGATTCACAAGACTCTTATTATTCCACAAGTCTTCTTATTGATTCACAAGACTTGGTAATGACTCACAAGGCTTGCTATTGATTCACAAGACTTGTAATGACTCACGAGACATGCTATTGATTTACAAGACTTTATTGATTCACAAGTCTTGTTATTGACTCACAAGACTTCAAAAAAACTAAGAAAATTAATACATTAAATGAATTATTAAAATTATGTATTCATTAAGAATATTTATTCGGTTTCAGTTTATCTCAATATTTAATTTGTATCTGTAAAATATTTAGAACACAACCGTATTATTTTGAATATTTAATGTAGTTTTAAATATTACCTGAGTTAAGTTCCGAATATTTAATGTGTTTTTGAATATTAAATATAAAGACAATGGATAAATATTCTTAAATGCAATCATGCTTTAAGTTAGATTTCAATTGCTTTTTAGATAATTAGATGTTATAATTTTTTTTTAAATATTTTTTACTGCGGCATATTAATTAAAAAAATTAAAAATTAAGTAACTAGACTCAATTTCAGCATATGTTTTTGTACAAAAAACATTTTACTTTTACTGAATAAAATAATAATTATATTTTAAAATAAAAAAAAACCTTTACATTCGAATACTGTTTTCTTTTCAATTTCATACCTAAGAATTATAAATTTGTAAAAAAACGTTTATTTAAAAAAAATATTAAGAACCATACAGTATTACAAGAAGACAAAAGTTTAAAATTGAATTAAAAACTACAAATAACAAAAAGAACAAATTAAAAAATAATAATTGTAATAAAAACAAAATAACAACAACCGTAACCAAACTTTCTTCAATCCTCTGGCAACGATGCCGGCTCAAAAGAACATATTATGTATTTTGTTAAATAAATTTAAAAATCTTCTAATTGCAATTCTCTCAAGTCTTGCTATTGATTCACAAGACTTGTTAATGACTGACAAGACTTGTTAATGACTCACAAGACTTGTTAATGACTTACAAGACTTGTTAATGACTCACAAGACTTGCTATTGATTCACAAGACTGTTATTAATTCACAAGTCTTCTTATTGATTCACAAGACTTGGTAATGACTCACAAGGCTTGCTAATGATTCACAAGACTTGTAATGACTCACGAGACATGCTATTGATTCACAAGACTTTTTATTAATTCACAAGACTTCAAAAAAACTAAGAAAATTAATACAATAAATGAATTATTAAAATTATTTATTCGACAAGAATATTTATTCGGTTTCAGTTTATCTCAATATATAATTTGTATCTGAAAAATAAAATTAAACACAACCGTATAATTTCGAATATTTTATGTATTTTTATATATTATATGAGTAAAGTTCCGATTATTTAATGTATTTCTGAGTATTAAATAAAAAAAAAAATATTCTGAAATGCAATCATGCTTTAAGTTAGATTTCAATTGCTTTTTAGATAATTAGATAAAATATAAATTTATAAAATATTTTTTACTGCGGTATACTAATTAAAAATTCAAAAATAAGTAAATAGACTCTTCTCAAATAAAATCCCTCCATAATACATAATAATATATAGAATAAATGAATTATTAAAATAATTTATTCAACAAGAATATTTATTCGGTTTCAGTTTATCTTAATATTTAATTTGTATCTGAAAAAAAAAAAAACACAACCGTATAATTTTGAATATCTAATGTATTTTTAAATATTACACGAGTCAAGTTCCGAATATTTAATGTGTTTTTAAAATTAAATATAAAAACAATAGATAAATATTCTTAAATGCAATCAAGACTTGTTAATGACTCACAAGACTTGTTAATGATTCACAAGACTTGTTAATGACTCACAAGACTTGCTATTGATTCACAAGACTGTTATTATTCCACAAGTCTTCTTATTGATTCAGAAGACTTGGTAATGACTCACAAGGCTTGCTATTGATTCACAAGACTTGTAATGACTCACGAGACATGCTATTGATTTACAAGACTTTTTATTGATTCACAAGTCTTGTTATTGATTCACAAGACTTCAAAAAAACTAAGAAAATTAATACATTAAATGAATTATTAAAATTATTTATTCAACAAGAATATTTCTTCGGTTTCAGTTTATCTCAATATTTAATTTGTATCCAAAAATAAAATTTAACACAACCGTATAATTTTGAATATTGAATGTATTTTTAAATATTACACGAGTTAATGCAATCATGCTCTAAGTTAGATTTCAATTGCTTTTTAGATAATTAGATGTTATAAATTTATAAAATATTTTTTACTGCGGTATACTGGTTAAAAATTTATAAATAAGTAAATAGACTGTTCTAAAATCCCTCCATGATATATAATTTTCAATGAATAATTTATTACTATATTAGCTCTACAAAAAAAAATATTAAAATTATATTAATCTATATATTTCATTTATTTCATATTATGTATTGCCGTAACTGCTAGTACAAATTTATATATTTGCTATTTTTATTTTTTTTATATTTACAGAATAAATTAAAAATTACATTTTCAAATAAAAAAAATCCATTTACATTCTAGTACTGTTTTTAAGTTTTAGTTAAAAAAACGTTTTATTAAAAAAAAATATTAAGAACCAAACAGTATACAATATTACAAGAACACAAAAATTGATTAAAAAAGTTTTATTACAATTTCAATTGTTTCAAATTCATTATTCATTTTTCATTTTTGATTTTTCCATTTTTCATTTTTCATTTTTCATTTTTCATTTTTCATTTTTCATTTTTCATTTTTCATTTTTCATTTTTCATTTTTCATTTTTCATTTTTCATTTTTCATTTTACATTTTTCATTTTACATTTTTCATTTTTCATTTTTCATTTTTCATTTTTCATTTTTCATTTTTCATTTTTCATTTTTCATTTTTCATTTTTCATTTTTCATTTTTCATTTTTCATTTTTCATTTTTCGTTTTTCATTTTTCATTTTTTTTTCCTTTTTCATTTTTCATTTCATTTTTCATTTTTCATTTTTCATTTTTCATTTTTCATTTTTCATTTTTCAATTTTCATTTTTCATTTTTCATTTTTCATTTTTCATTTTTCATTTTTCATTTTTCATTTTTCATTTTTCATTTTTCATTTTTCATTTTTCATTTTTCATTTTTCATTTTGAAAAATGAATGATGAGGATGAGGATGAGGAAGAGGATGAGTTAATACTTAAAGAATAAATAAAAAAATATATTATAAATAAAAAAATGACTTCCAAGTCTTGTTAATGATTCACAAGTCTTCTCGTTGATTCACAAGACTTGGTAATGACTCACAACGCTTGCTGTTGATTCACAAGACTTGTAATGACTCACGAGACTTATTATTAATTCACAAGTCTTCTTAGCGATTCACAAGCTTTCTTAATGACTCACAAGACTTGTTAATGACTCACAAGACTTGTTAATGACTCACAAGACTTTTAATGACTCACAAGACTTGCTATTGATTCACAAGACTTGTTATTAATTCACAAGTCTTCTTATCGATTCACAAGCTTTCTTAATGACTCACAAGACTTGAAAATGACTCACAAGACTTGTTAATGACTCACAAGACTTGTAAATGACTCAAAAGACTTGTTAATGACTCACAAGACTTCTTAATGTTTCACAAGACTTTTTAATAAGTCACAAGACTTGTTATTAATTCACAAGTCTTCTTATCGATTCACAAGCTTTCTTAATGACTCACAAAACTTGTTAGTGACTCACAAGACTTGTAAATGACTCACAAGACTTCTTAATGACTAATAAGATATCTTAATGACTCACAAGACTTGTTAATGACTCACAAGACTTGTAAATGACTCACAAGACTTGTTAATGACTCACAAGACTTCTTAATTACTCACAAGTTTTATTCATGTCTCACAAGACTTCTTAATGACTCACAAGACTTGTAAATTACTCACAAGACTTGTAAATGCCTTACAAGACTTTTAATTACTCACAAGTCTTGTTATGGACTCACAAGACTTTTGAATGACTCACAAGACTTGTAAATGACTTACAAGACTTGTAAATGACTTACAAGACTTGTTATTGACTCACAAGACTTGTTAATGACTCACAAGACTTCTTAATGACTCACAAGACTTGTAAATGACTCACAAGACTTCTTAATGACTAACAAGATATCTTAATGACTCACAAGACCTGTTAATGACTCACAAGACACAAGACTTGTAAATTACTTACAAGACTTGTAAATTACTTACAAGACTTGTTATGGACTCACAAGACTTCTGAATGACTCACAAGACTTGTAAATGACTTACAAGACTTGTAAATGACTTACAAGACTTGTTGTTGACTCACAAGACTTGTAAATGACTCACAAGACTTCTTAATGACTCACAAGACTTGTTAATGACTCACAAGACTTGTAAATTACTCACAAGAGTTCTTAATGACTCACAAGACTCCTTAATGTTTCACAAGACTTGTTAATGACTCACAAGACTTGTTAATGACTCACAAGAATTTTGTAATGACTCACAAGAATTCTTAATGACTCACAAGACTTGTTAATGACTCACAAGACTTGTTAATGACTCACAAGACTTGTTAATGACTCACAAGACTTTTTAATGACTCACAAGAATTCTTAATGACTCACAAGACTTGTTAATGACTCACAAGACTTCTTAATGACTCACAAGACTTGCTATTGATTTACAAGACTTGTTATTAATCCACAACACTTCTTATTGATTCAGAAGCTTTCTTAATGACTCACAAGACTTTTTATTAATCCACAACTCTTCTTATTGATTCACAAGCTTTCTTTATGACTCACAAGACTTGTAAATGACTCACAAGACTTGTTAATGACTCACGACGATGAGGATGAGGATGAGGATGAGGATGAGGATGAGGATGAGGATGAGGATGAGGATGAGGATGAGGATGAGGATGAGGATGAGGATGAAGATGAGGATGAGGATGAGGATGAGGATGAGGATGAGGATGAGGATGAGGATGAGGATGAGGATGAGGATGAGGATGAGGATGAGGATGAGGAAGAGGATGAGGATGAGGATGAGGATGAGGATGAGGATGAGGATGAGGATGAGGATGAGGATGAGGATGAGGATGCGGATGAGGATGAGGATGAGGATGAGGATGAGGATGAGGATGAGGATGAGGATGAGGATGAGGATGAGGATGAGGATGAGGATGAGGATGAGGATGAGGAGGAGGATGAGGATGAGGATGAGGATGAGGATGAGGATGAGGATGAGGATGAGGATGAGGATGAGGATGAGGATGAGGATGAGGATGAGGATGAGGATGAGGATAAGGATGAGGATGAGGATGAGGATGAGGATGAGGATGAGGATGAGGATGAGGATGAGGATGAGGATGAGGATGAGGATGAGGATGAGGATTAGGATGAGGATGAGGATGAGGATGAGGATGAGGATGAGGATGAGGAGATTTTTCAAGAGGAAAAAAGTCTTGGCTATTAGATTCACAAGAACTTGGTAATGACTACAAGGCTTGCTATTGATTCACAAGACTTGTAATGACTCACGAGACATGCTATTGATTCACAAGACATTTTATTGATTCACAAGTCTTGTTATTGATTCACAAGACTTCAAAAAAACTAAGAAAATTAATACAATAAATGAATTATTAAAATTATTTATTTAACACGAATATTTATTCGGTTTCAGTTTATCTCAATATATAATTTGTATCTGAAAAATAAAATTAAACACAACCGTATAATTTTGAATATTTAATGTATTTTTAAATATTACACGAGTTACGTTCCGAATAATTAATGTGTTTTTGAATATTAAATATAAAAACAATAGATAAGTATTCTTAAATGCAATCATGCTCTATGTTTTGATTTTAATTGCTTTTCATATAATTAGATAAATTTAAAAATTTATAAAATATTTTTTACTGCGGTATACTAATTAAAAATTCAAAAATAAATAAATAGTTTCTTCTAAAAAAAAATCCCTCCTATTTTTAAATATTACACGAGTTAAGTTCTGAATATTTAATGTGTTTTTTAATATTAAATATATAATCAATAGATAAATATTCTTAAATGCAATTATGCTCTAAGTTTTGATTTCAATTGCATTTTAGATAATTAGATAAATTATAAATTTATAAAATATTTTTTACTGCGGTATACTAATTAAAAATTCAAAAATAATAGATTCTTCTAAAATAAAATCCCTCCATAATATATAATTTTAAATGAATAATTAATTACTATTTTAGAACTACAAAAAATAAATTTAATTATATTAATCTATATATTACCTAATTCCCCATGCCTGTATCAATGACTTATCACCACATTTTGAATAAATTATGAATGAATCCATATATTTAATTTATTTCATATTTTGTATTGCCGTAACTGCTAGTACAAATTTCAATATATGTTTTTTTTTACAGAATAAAATTATAATTGTATTTTAAAATAAAAAAAATCTTTATACATTCGAATACTGTTTTATTTTCAATTTCATACCTAAGAATTATAAATTTGTAAAAAAAAACATTTATTTAAAAAAAAAATATTAAGAACCAAACACTATTACAAGAACACAAAAATTAAAAATTGAATTAAAAACAACAAATAACAAAAAGAAGAAGCAATGAGGATACCCGCCAATCAAATATATGCGTGGACAGACTCCACAATAGTCCTGTCCTGGCTATTTGGAGACCCTACAAGATGGAATACGTTCGTCAGGAACAGAGTCGTAGAGATACTTGACAACATTGGAAACCAAAATTGGTATCATGTCCAATCTAGTGACAATCCTGCCGATGGAGCCTCACGAGGAAACCCGATACAAGATCTCAAAGAAGATATACTGTGGTGGAACGGGCCAGAATGGCTAAAGGGAGAAGAAATACAATACAAGAGGCCTAAAAATAACACTACGGCGTTAGAACAAAGAGAAAACATTCATGCTAACATGCAAAGAGAGGAAGTAGAAGAAAGATTCTCAATTAAGTTTAATGATTATCAAAGTCTTCTTAATGACTCACAAGACTTGTTATTAATCCACAACTCTTCTTATCGATTCACAAGCTTTCTTAATGACTCACAAGACTTGTAAATGACTCACAAGACTTGTAAATGACTCACAAGACTTGTAAATGACTCACAAGACTTGTTAATGACTCACAAGACTTCTTAATGACTCACAACTCTTCTTATTGTTTCACAAGCTTTCTTAATGACTCACAAGACTTGTTAATGACTCACAAGACTAGTAAATGACTCACAACTCTTCTTATTGTTTCACAAGCTTTCATAATGACTCACAAGACTTGTTAATGACTCACAAGACTTGTAAATGACTCACTAGACTTGCTATTGATTCACAAGACTTGTTATTAATCCACAACTCTTCTTATCGATTCACAAGCTTTCTTAATGACTCACAAGACTTGTAAATGACTCACAAGACTTGTTAATGACTCACAAGACTTCTTAATGACTCACAAGACTTGTAAATGACTCACAAGACTTGTTAATGACTAACAATACTTATAAATGACTCACAAGACTTGTAAATGACTCACAAGACTTGTTAATGACTCACAAGACTTCTAAATGACTCACAAGTTTTATTAATGTCTCACAAGACTTCTTAATGACTCACAAGACTTGTTAATGACTCACAAGACTTGTAAATGTCTCACAAGACTTTTATTGATTCACAAGTCTTGTTATTGATTCACAAGACTTCAAAAAAAAAAGAAAATTAATACATTAAATGAATTATTAAAATTATGTATTCAATAAGAATATTTATTCGGTTTCAGTTTATCTCAATATTTAATTTGTATCTGTAAAATATTTAGAACACAACCGTATTATTTTGAATATTTAATGTAGTTTTAAATATTAAATGAGTTAAGTTCCGAATATTTAATGTGTTTTTGAATATTAAATATAAAGACAATGGATAAATATTCTTAAATGCAATCATGCTTTAAGTTAGATTTCAATTGCTTTTTAGATAATTAGATGTTATAATTTTTTTTTAAATATTTTTTACTGCGGCATATTAATTAAAAAAATTAAAAATTAAGTAACTAGACTCAATTTCAGCATATGTTTTTGTACAAAAAACATTTTACTTTTACTGAATAAAATAATAATTATATTTTAAAATAAAAAAAAACCTTTACATTCGAATACTGTTTTCTTTTCAATTTCATACCTAAGAATTATACATTTGTAAAAAAACGTTTATTTAAAAAAAATATTAAGAACCATACAGTATTACAAGAAGACAAAAGTTTAAAATTGAATTAAAAACTACAAATAACAAAAAGAACAAATTAAAAAATAATAATTGTAATAAAAACAAAATAACAACAACCGTAACCAAACTTTCTTCAATCCTCTGGCAACGATGCCGGCTCAAAAGAACATATTATGTATTTTGTTAAATAAATTTAAAAATCTTCTAATTGCAATTCTCTCAAGTCTTGCTATTGATTCACAAGACTTGTTAATGACTGACAAGACTTGTTAATGACTCACAAGACTTGTTAATGACTTACAAGACTTGTTAATGACTCACAAGACTTGCTATTGATTCACAAGACTGTTATTAATTCACAAGTCTTCTTATTGATTCACAAGACTTGGTAATGACTCACAAGGCTTGCTAATGATTCACAAGACTTGTAATGACTCACGAGACATGCTATTGATTCACAAGACTTTTTATTAATTCACAAGACTTCAAAAAAACTAAGAAAATTAATACAATAAATGAATTATTAAAATTATTTATTCGACAAGAATATTTATTCGGTTTCAGTTTATCTCAATATATAATTTGTATCTGAAAAATAAAATTAAACACAACCGTATAATTTCGAATATTTTATGTATTTTTATATATTATATGAGTAAAGTTCCGATTATTTAATGTATTTCTGAGTATTAAATAAAAAAAAAAATATTCTGAAATGCAATCATGCTTTAAGTTAGATTTCAATTGCTTTTTAGATAATTAGATAAAATATAAATTTATAAAATATTTTTTACTGCGGTATACTAATTAAAAATTCAAAAATAAGTAAATAGACTCTTCTCAAATAAAATCCCTCCATAATACATAATAATATATAGAATAAATGAATTATTAAAATAATTTATTCAACAAGAATATTTATTCGGTTTCAGTTTATCTTAATATTTAATTTGTATCTGAAAAAAAAAAAAACACAACCGTATAATTTTGAATATCTAATGTATTTTTAAATATTACACGAGTCAAGTTCCGAATATTTAATGTGTTTTTAAAATTAAATATAAAAACAATAGATAAATATTCTTAAATGCAATCAAGACTTGTTAATGACTCACAAGACTTGTTAATGATTCACAAGACTTGTTAATGACTCACAAGACTTGCTATTGATTCACAAGACTGTTATTATTCCACAAGTCTTCTTATTGATTCAGAAGACTTGGTAATGACTCACAAGGCTTGCTATTGATTCACAAGACTTGTAATGACTCACGAGACATGCTATTGATTTACAAGACTTTTTATTGATTCACAAGTCTTGTTATTGATTCACAAGACTTCAAAAAAACTAAGAAAATTAATACATTAAATGAATTATTAAAATTATTTATTCAACAAGAATATTTCTTCGGTTTCAGTTTATCTCAATATTTAATTTGTATCCAAAAATAAAATTTAACACAACCGTATAATTTTGAATATTGAATGTATTTTTAAATATTACACGAGTTAATGCAATCATGCTCTAAGTTAGTGAATAATTTATTACTATATTAGCTCTACAAAAAAAAATATTAAAATTATATTAATCTATATATTTCATTTATTTCATATTATGTATTGCCGTAACTGCTAGTACAAATTTATATATTTGCTATTTTTATTTTTTTTATATTTACAGAATAAATTAAAAATTACATTTTCAAATAAAAAAAATCCATTTACATTCTAGTACTGTTTTTAAGTTTTAGTTAAAAAAACGTTTTATTAAAAAAAAAATATTAAGAACCAAACAGTATACAATATTACAAGAAAACAAAAATTGATTAAAAAAGTTTTATTAAAATTTCAATTGATTTTTGATTTTTTCATTTTTCCATTTTTCATTTTTTCATTTTTCATTTTTCATTGTTCATTGTTCATTGTTCATTGTTCATTGTTCATTGTTCATTGTTTATTTTTCATTTTTCATTTTTCATTTTTCATTTTTCATTTTTCATTTTTCATTTTTCATTTTTCATTTTTCATATTTCATATTTCATTTTTCATATTTCATATTTCATATTTCATTTTTCATTTTTCATTTTTCATTTTTCATTTTTCATTTTTCATTTTTCATTTTTCATTTTTCATTTTTCATTTTTCATTTTTCATTTTTCATTTTTTTTCATTTTGAAAAATGAATGATGAGGATGAGGATGAGGAAGAGGATGAGTTAATACTTAAAGAATAAATAAAAAAATATATTATAAATAAAAAAATGACTTCCAAGTCTTGTTAATGATTCACAAGTCTTCTCGTTGATTCACAAGACTTGGTAATGACTCACAACGCTTGCTGTTGATTCACAAGACTTGTAATGACTCACGAGACTCATTATTAATTCACAAGTCTTCTTAGCGATTCACAAGCTTTCTTAATGACTCACAAGACTTGTTAATGACTCACAAGACTTTTAATGACTCGCAAGACTTGCTATTGATTCACAAGACTTGTTATTAATTCACAAGTCTTCTTATCGATTCACAAGCTTTCTTAATGACTCACAAGACTTGAAAATGACTCACAAGACTTGTTAATGACTCACAAGACTTTTATTGATTCACAAGTCTTGTTATTGATTCACAAGACTTCAAAAATACTAAGAAAATTAATACATTAAATGAATTATTAAAATTATGTATTCAATAAGAATATTTATTCGGTTTCAGTTTATCTCAATATTTAATTTGTATCTGTAAAATATTTTAAACACAACCGTATTTTTTTGAATATTTAATGTAGGGTTTTTAAATATTACTGAGTTACACGGTCCGAATAATTAATGTGTTTAATATTAATTATTAAATATAAAAGATATATGGAAATATTCTTGAAAAGCAATCATGCTTAGTTAGATATTCCAATGCCTTTTTAGATAATGAATGTTAGTAAAACTTTCAAAATTCTTACGCGCATATATTAATTAAAATAAATTAAAAAATTAAGTTAACTGAGACCAAATTCAGCATATTTTTTGTATAAAAAACATTTTACTTTTACTGAATAAAAATAATATATTTCTAAAAATAAAAAAAACCTTTACATTCGAATACTGTTTTCTTTTCAATTTCATACCTAAGAATTATAAATTTGTAAAAAAACGTTTATTTAAAAAAAACATTAAGAACCATACAGTATTACAAGAAGACAAAAATTTAAAATTGAATTAAAAACTACAAATAACAAAAAGAACAAATTAAAAAATAATAATTGTAATAAAAACAAAATAACAACAACTGTAACCAAACTTTCTTCAATCCTCTGGCAACGATGCCGGCTCAAAAGAACATATTATGTATTTTGTTAAATAAATTTAAAAATCTTCTAATTGCAATTCTCTCAAGTCTTGCTATTGATTCACAAGACTTGTTAATGACTCACAAGACGTGTTAATGACTGACAAGACTTGTTAATGACTCACAAGACTTGTTAATGACTTACAAGACTTGTTAATGACTCACAAGACTTGCTATTGATTCACAAGACTGTTATTAATTCACAAGTCTTCTTATTGATTCACAAGACTTGGTAATGACTCACAAGGCTTGCTAATGATTCACAAGACTTGTAATGACTCACGAGACATGCTATTGATTCACAAGACTTTTTATTAATTCACAAGACTTCAAAAAAACTAAGAAAATTAATACAATAAATGAATTATTAAAATTATTTATTCGACAAGAATATTTATTCGGTTTCAGTTTATCTCAATATATAATTTGTATCTGAAAAATAAAATTAAACACAACCGTATAATTTCGAATATTTTATGTATTTTTATATATTATATGAGTAAAGTTCCGATTATTTAATGTATTTCTGAGTATTAAATAAAAAAAAAAATATTCTGAAATGCAATCATGCTTTAAGTTAGATTTCAATTGCTTTTTAGATAATTAGATAAAATATAAATTTATAAAATATTTTTTACTGCGGTATACTAATTAAAAATTCAAAAATAAGTAAATAGACTCTTCTCAAATAAAATCCCTCCATAATACATAATAATATATAGAATAAATGAATTATTAAAATAATTTATTCAACAAGAATATTTATTCGGTTTCAGTTTATCTTAATATTTAATTTGTATCTGAAAAAAAAAAAAACACAACCGTATAATTTTGAATATCTAATGTATTTTTAAATATTACACGAGTCAAGTTCCGAATATTTAATGTGTTTTTAAAATTAAATATAAAAACAATAGATAAATATTCTTAAATGCAATCAAGACTTGTTAATGACTCACAAGACTTGTTAATGATTCACAAGACTTGTTAATGACTCACAAGACTTGCTATTGATTCACAAGACTGTTATTATTCCACAAGTCTTCTTATTGATTCAGAAGACTTGGTAATGACTCACAAGGCTTGCTATTGATTCACAAGACTTGTAATGACTCACGAGACATGCTATTGATTTACAAGACTTTTTATTGATTCACAAGTCTTGTTATTGATTCACAAGACTTCAAAAAAACTAAGAAAATTAATACATTAAATGAATTATTAAAATTATTTATTCAACAAGAATATTTCTTCGGTTTCAGTTTATCTCAATATTTAATTTGTATCCAAAAATAAAATTTAACACAACCGTATAATTTTGAATATTGAATGTATTTTTAAATATTACACGAGTTAATGCAATCATGCTCTAAGTTAGATTTCAATTGCTTTTTAGATAATTAGATGTTATAAATTTATAAAATATTTTTTACTGCGGTATACTGGTTAAAAATTTATAAATAAGTAAATAGACTGTTCTAAAATCCCTCCATGATATATAATTTTCAATGAATAATTTATTACTATATTAGCTCTACAAAAAAAAATATTAAAATTATATTAATCTATATATTTCATTTATTTCATATTATGTATTGCCGTAACTGCTAGTACAAATTTATATATTTGCTATTTTTATTTTTTTTATATTTACAGAATAAATTAAAAATTACATTTTCAAATAAAAAAAATCCATTTACATTCTAGTACTGTTTTTAAGTTTTAGTTAAAAAAACGTTTTATTAAAAAAAAATATTAAGAACCAAACAGTATACAATATTACAAGAACACAAAAATTGATTAAAAAAGTTTTATTACAATTTCAATTGTTTCAAATTCATTATTCATTTTTCATTTTTGATTTTTCCATTTTTCATTTTTCATTTTTCATTTTTCATTTTTCATTTTTCATTTTTCATTTTTCATTTTTCATTTTACATTTTTCATTTTACATTTTTCATTTTTCATTTTTCATTTTTCATTTTTCATTTTTCATTTTTCATTTTTCATTTTTCATTTTGAAAAATGAATGATGAGGATGAGGATGAGGAAGAGGATGAGTTAATACTTAAAGAATAAATAAAAAAATATATTATAAATAAAAAAATGACTTCCAAGTCTTGTTAATGATTCACAAGTCTTCTCGTTGATTCACAAGACTTGGTAATGACTCACAACGCTTGCTGTTGATTCACAAGACTTGTAATGACTCACGAGACTTATTATTAATTCACAAGTCTTCTTAGCGATTCACAAGCTTTCTTAATGACTCACAAGACTTGTTAATGACTCACAAGACTTGTTAATGACTCACAAGACTTGTTAATGACTCACAAGACTTTTAATGACTCACAAGACCTGCTATTGATTCACAAGACTTGTTATTAATTCACAAGTCTTCTTATCGATTCACAAGCTTTCTTAATGACTCACAAGACTTGAAAATGACTCACAAGACTTGTTAATGACTCACAAGACTTGTAAATGACTCAAAAGACTTGTTAATGACTCACAAGACTTCTTAATGTTTCACAAGACTTTTTAATAAGTCACAAGACTTGTTATTAATTCACAAGTCTTCTTATCGATTCACAAGCTCAACTCACAAGACTTCTTAATGACTAATAAGATATCTTAATGACTCACAAGACTTGTTAATGACTCACAAGACTTGTAAATTACTCACAAGACTTGTTAATGACTCACAAGACTTCTTAATTACTCACAAGTTTTATTCATGTCTCACAAGACTTCTTAATGACTCACAAGACTTGTAAATTACTCACAAGACTTGTAAATGGCTTACAAGACTTTTAATTACTCACAAGAATTCTTAATGACTCACAAGACTTGTTAATGACTCACAAGACTTCTTAATGACTCACAAGACTTGCTATTGATTTACAAGACTTGTTATTAATCCACAACACTTCTTATTGATTCAGAAGCTTTCTTAATGACTCACAAGACTTTTTATTAATCCACAACTCTTCTTATTGATTCACAAGCTTTCTTTATGACTCACAAGACTTGTAAATGACTCACAAGACTTGTAAATGACTCACAAGACTTGTTAATGACTCACGACGATGAGGATGAGGATGAGGATGAGGATGAGGATGAGG
>SJJU01006116.1:0-20795 GCA_012932125.1 Conopomorpha cramerella | reverse complement strand
CGGGAGCGGACTTTCTAAACTAGTAGTTATAACATATTATCGTCCAAAATACAGTCCTGACGATGAAACCGTTATTACCAAAACCGAACCGAAACAATAATCAGTGTTAATAAGTGATGACTTACGGATTAGCCCCTAAGGCAGACATTAGACGATACGTTTTGACCTCAGTTTTACCACAGTCATGATTGTGATTGACGAATTTCCTATCGTATAATATATTGAATGATGTTTGAATTATTATTAGTAGTAATTCCATAAATCATGACTCATGGAATTGAATGACGCTTGCATGAGCGTCTAATGTCTGCCTAACGTCGTTAAATTTGCAGTTTTTGACAGTTATTGTATGAAAAGAGCTAACAGTAACAAGCGTTTTCGGGTAGTGAAAAAACATTTGCATCTTAAGTCATTGTACTTGTTGACGTATTAAATGAAGCGTCTTTGGCAACAGGTACGCTGCAAAGGTGAATCTACACTCGCCGAACCTGCCCACGAAGTACCCGGACAAGGAGCGCGACGTGTACCAAGCCACGCGGCACAAGCCCAGCGACCCCAACTACTTGGGTCGACACTATCAGCCATAAACACCTTTTGCCTGTCTATCCTATATATGGTGGTGTATATCGTATACCAGTGGCGTGCACTGGCTTTTACGACAAGGTAGGCAGTAATCCCCAAGGATTGACACCTATGTATAGGTAACTTGTATTTACGATATCTATCTACATACCTATCTACTCAGCCACTAAACACAGGACCTGCGTTAGCCTATGTCGTGAGTACAACAAAAGAGGATCTGGCAATAACTCTATTATTAGGTCGAGTAGCCAAAATACTAAGGTAGGCAGTGTCTTTTTGCCTATATGGTGTGCACGCCACGGATACGTACCTACTGAATATGTTATCCTTTAGTTGTTAGTATGTATAGAATCAAATTTTCACTCACTTTCTTGTTGTTGCATTTTACTGAAGTTGTACCTATTACGCAGGTATAGTTCGTGCATTTCATGAATGCGCGCGGGCCTTAGATGTTTGTGTGGCAGTTTTGTTCGTTTGAACTGTCAAATAGCGGGTCCATATACGACTCAGACATCTAAGGCCCACGCGCATTCATGAAATGCACGAACTATAAAACAGATTACAATTAATTTACTTTTATTTCATACCAAAAAACAACTAGACTTGCAATCCAAAACTGACGTTTAGTATAAAACGAGACAACGATATAAAAACGTGAAAGAGTAAGAGATTTTGTCCTCTATCCCTGCCTATTGAGTAGCACTTACCACCAAAATGATAGTGCGGATCCAGATAGTACATTAACTTCTTTAAATTTCCATACAGGCTTAGATAGAGAAGGACTGGGGATGCTACGAGGCTTGCAAGACTATTTGAATTTTGGTCTGAGGCTTTTAAAACATAGACAGTTTGTTATTTTCTGCTTCAATCATTCACTGGTGACTGGGGAAACATTTGACAGAACATTTGTTAGGTGATTTGTTAATGCTTGTATTGTGGTAATACGCAGCATTCATAAAACAACGCGGCGATTTTATTAAATTTGGTCGCAAACCTTTAAGTCACACATGAAAAGATTTTCAATGTCATTGAAGATGACGTCTAGTCCAGAAGTTAGTATATTCTAAAACCTAATGGACTATGTTTGCCTGATTTTTCGTTGATTACATTTTTTTTTTCATACTTATAACTATTACATTATCATCTCAACTGGGAAGTTATACCGCCGAATGTCTCGCCAGAAACAAAAACTATTGTGAAGGGATGTTCTTCCGTGTCTCGTGGCACTAAGACCCATTTTCGCATGCGTGTTTTGACACTATCTCCTGGGCCTTAAAGGTATTAAGACAATTAAATATGAGATTTACCTAGCGAGCTCGTCTTTCGAGCGTATGAGAAACTCTTCTAATGTAAATACTCTGGATTTATTATATCTTGCGATACATTTCATATACAAAATCTCACTTTGTAATGTTTGCATTGTACCTATGCATGTTCGTTTTGTATTACGTGCCAAAGGAAACCAAGAACATAAACTTGGTTGAGTAGGAAAATTCATCATCATCATCATCATCAGCACACACCTGTCCACTGCTGGACATAGGCCTCTCCAATTGCACGCCTTGCGTATATCATCAGTCCACCTTAGGAAAATTACGAGTAGGTAATGCCTACTATAGGTTGTGAATTTAATTTATTGATCCGCTTCCTTTACTATTTTGTATTATCGGTTTTAAGGGTCCAACGTGTGAACACGACGCATGCAACTGCGTAGAAATGTCGAGTAAAAGAACAAAGGTAAGCTCGAGCTTGTCTTTGATTATATTCGCGCCTATACACCCCGTGGACAATCTTGAGTTATAATTTTAGGGATATCTAATTCCGTTTTCGTAATTTTATCATCAATCCCCCGATCGTTGTTAGTTGGGTTGTCTGACTTTGGTTAATACTTCAGTACCCTACTCAGAGTACGCTGGAACATTTTTGCGTCCGTTTTGGATTTGGCTCCCTCCCACTTCATGTCTGCTAATATTTGCCATCTCTTTCACACATGAGAATGTACTAAATTGTAGGATATATTGATACTTTAAACTGTGTAGATAGGTACTAAGTATTGGTGCTGAAGTTAGTAGGGTAGGATTGCTCAAAACGGCAGGTAGGTAAAATTGTTATCTTTATTTTTCAAATCGAATAAAAAATTATGTATGTTTAGTACTGCCTTAACTTCTATTATTATTGTTTTATAATCTCAAACAAAAGTACACGTTTTTTTTTTAAATAACAACAGCACTTGCTTTAGATTAGAGCATGTTAGATAACGAATATGTTGTTAAAAATTAAGAATGTCTATACTTATTGTCATGCTCCTATTACTATTGGAATCAATTATAAATATTTTATTGTGATACTTTAATTTAAGTAAAATCTTGCCATTGGAATGTGTAATAAATTAATTTGTTGAATCATTTGTAAGTTCTTTTCCTACCTACCTAAAGGGGAAATACTTACATCGATTAGGTCGGGGTCACGGCCGTTGATGTCCTGGCGGAAGATACCGTGAATGCACAACATAAAATGGGTAGTTGTGCTTTCAACAAACATCTTGAAACTAACCCTATAGCAATATAAAATTGGGTATTTGCTTAGTAAGTGGCTCTGCTTACCCCGCTTTGGGATTAAACGGCGTGAAGTGTATTTTTATTAGCAATCTAAATATAAATTTGTAAACAAGCGAAAATAGTCCTCATTGATTGATAGTAGTTCGAACGATATTCAGCTTAGGGATGGTAAACCGCTTTCTTAGTTAACTTCAAGACTTGTGTTGACTGTACAAACTGATCTAAAGTGGGCGCGGTAGTGTCGTTGCTAGAAAATTTACATAACTAGACTGCTGAGACTTCCAAGTCAATGCTTATCTATATAATTCTAGAGGACGCCCCGAGATTTCATTCGCGTTGTTTCAGTAGTTCATACAAAATCTCTTTAAAACTATCCCGCAGGATCAGGATAAAAAGTATAATATGTCCGTCTCCTGGTCTTAAGCTATCTCCCCACTAATGTATAGCCTTATCGGTTCAGCCGTTCTTGATTTATAAATAGTGTAACTAACACGACTTTCTTTAAAACTATTCAGGATCCAAAACTGTACTTTGAATAGGTACATCAATTTGCCGTTACAATAGCCGAATTTCATATTTTTTTAAAGCAATGTCTACTGTTTGGCACGCAGATTTGATACACTGGAATAAGATTTGAGCTAACTTTTATCCAGGAATTCAATTTGGTTCCCGTAGGATCGTCCAAAAACGACATTTTCCAAACGGCTGAACGTATCGTAATGGAACTTCCTTTGGTTGATAGGATTTTTAGAGTTCTGATGATACATGTGTTTTAAATGTAACCCAAATTTCCTTGAGGATAGGTAAAATGCACGTGATATCTAAAATGGAACTGAAATGTAGGTACATTAAAATACAGACGGATTATTTCACACGCTTCTTGCATCATCAACGGTCAATATAAGTTGAAGTGAATGCATGGGGGTTCGAATCCTCACACGGGACAATTTGTATTTTCTTTTTTTATTTTATTTTATGGAAAAAGGCAAATAGTCTGATTTTTAGAAAAAAAACATAAAAATCCCCAGTTTCGACTAGGTACTTTTCATGCTGCCTTCCGCTATCCTTTATCCATCTTGTAAATATGTTCAAACCAAAAGTGACAAAATGAATGTTAGTGCCCGAAACGGAGAAGTATTTACAAAATGTGAAACAGAGTATGTATCATATTCGTAAAAAAATATCGCCTTAGTTATTGGAACTGCTACCCGAAGACACTATTCGCGCGGACGGAGTCGCGGTCACAGCTAGTATATACATTATAAATCAAAGACCTGAATGATTAATTCATCACTGACTCATCAACGCCTAGGCCAAGAAAGCTCTCCCTAGAAAGCTGAAATTTTGGACACATCTTATCTTTATCTTTAAACGAGCAATTCTTGTATATATATATAATTGGAATCTCGGAAACGGCTGCACCGATTTTCATGAAATTTGGTATGTAGAGGGATTTGGGGCGATAAATCGATCTAGCTAGGTTTAATTTTTAGAAAACATCTTTCCAACCGTGTTTCGGGCATGAAAAATTGCTCAAATTGTTAATACGACTCTTACTGACATCTATTGCCGAGTAGTAATACTATGCTATACGTAGGATGGTGCGGGGGACGTTTTGGTTTTGAAGTAATTAGAGATGGGGTTATGGGGTTAAGGAAAATAATAGATTTTTGAGCGAACGAGCGAAGCTCGGTCGTCCAGGTACTGATGTTTACGTGAGAAAAGGTTTTTTCAAAATTCATCCCTTAAGACAGTAAAAAGAAGGTTAGCCATTTATATGAGATAAACTTTAATTTTGGTAGTTTAGGTTCTAAAATTAATAATGAATTTGCGAGAATGACATCGCTGCACGTCTTCTAATGTAGAATTGAAAGAAAAAAGAAATATCCATATTTTATTAGTTACAATTTTCAATATCCATATTTTTAAATAATTAAGTGCTATCAAAATAGTCTAGACTAATAAATAAGACTAGTCAGGCGTAACACTTCCGGCTTTTAAAAATGGCTGATATACAATATTTACAAACATAAACTGTCCAGTTTTAGAAAAATATTGATATCCAACCACTTTCAACAAGACTGAAGGGTTATGCTCCAGCTGTCCTCCATTAATGTACTTGTAAAATGAACACATTATTACAGTGTGAATGTACTTGATTTTATTCATTGAAGTCCATAAATTATTACAAAAAATATATTTGGAATTTAATTCCCAAAAAGTACAAAGCGTTGTAGTGTAAAAACATTACCTACATAATTATTGTGGTTTCATTTTACAGTTGTTTTCTTATTAATTATAATCCAATACTATTTTATTATGCTTAAAGGCAGCAGGCCTAGCACGCGCGTCAAGAAAGACACGACATAGTAAAAATACGCACTCTGATTAGCTGTTATGTCACGCTCCGTGCGACTCGGCTCGTTTCAACAAATCGCACCGCGTTATATGTCTTGTCACTTCTTTCTTGGAGCGCTGTGCTAGGGGGGCTGAAGGGTTATGCTCCAGCAGTCCTCCATTAATGTACTTGTAAAATGAACACATTATTACAGTGTGACTCTACTTTATTATATTTATTGAAGTCCATAAATTATTACTAAAAATATATTTGGAATTTACTTCCCAAAAAGTACAAACAGGTGTAGTATCAAAAAAAAACATAATTATTTTGGTTTCATTTTACAGTTGTTTTCTTAGTAATGCTAATCTATATACAAAATATATTATTGAGATACCAAAATAAAAAAGAACTGATTTCAGTCAGTAAAAATTTAAGACATTTGTGGTTTTGTTATGTGATGCCATTGTCAATACTGAACCAATTTTACAATTTGGCAACAAATGGCAAGCAATAGCTTTCAAATAAAAAAAGAATCATCAGAATTGATTCACCCTGTCAGAAGTTATGAGGTAACAAACATAAATAAAACCGAATTGAGAACCTCCTCCTTTTTTAGGTTTACCTTAAACCTAAAGGTTAAAAACAGAAGAAGGGACAGAAAAATTAATGTTTTTAATATTATTACACTACACCCGTTCTGTCAGTTACAATAAATAAACATATAAGTACATATGTATGTCTGTTACATCAATTAATTAACATTCACATGGTGAGACAAATGTCTTGTCTTAAAAATGTATTTTACACATTATGATTAAAAGTACATGGTTTCCTCAACTTTTCCTTGATTAAGTCACATGGAGATTTAATATTGAAGTCAAATCTTTGTATACTGTTTGGACACCTGGCTCTAAAATATGGAGCTGCAACTGGTCTATACCGGGAAATAAGTACTTTTCCAAAGTTAGAGCATTTTCCACCTTTGATCTTTTCATTTAAGATAAATGACATGTCTAAAATGCAAGGTAAGTTCAATGGTTCAGGACTAGATGTGGGTTGGCAGTCTGTGTCAATGTCTAAGTTGGTGAACTTGGGTGCCAATAAAGATTCTAAGGAACTACTAATGCTGTAATTGTCAGTGTCATTGTTTTGAATTGGATCTGGAGGAATGGGCCCACTCCTCAATGCTTGCATAAGATCAATAAAGCCTTCACCATCATGTTCTTGTTTCACTTCAGCTAGCTTTTCAGCATTCTTTTGCTCCTCTTCTTTGAGTCGCTTTTCTTTTGCTTTCAACATGTTTGCAACTTGTTCGGCCAGAACATTTTTTATTGGCGTGTCACTTAAACTAAATGATGGTATTGGTAACCTCATAGCAGCAGACATGGTAGTATCTGACATTGAATTATACTGTGTTGACATCAATGCGGGGATCTTAATGCCAGCAGTAGATTTATCTTTCTCTGCACTGTCATCTCTTATACTGGTTTTTGAAAGATGATTATCCACTAAAGCAAGAAGAGACGAGAATGAACTTGCATCACCCATATTGCTGTAAAGAAAACAATAATTTAATAAGATTATTTTAACAAATAGCATTCTTTTCAAATCTGCAGTTTTCCATTTAGGTAAGATATACTTGAAACTATCGGAAAAAAACACTAAACTAAACATTTAATTTTTCTTAATCATAAATGTTATGCATTGCAGTGATAGGTAATTAGGTAACATAGGTGAATTTGATTTTCCATAATCAGACATTGTAAAACTTGTACGCGCGTTCGTTTGCAGCCTTACCAATGGAGGACTCTGTACTTACTTGTTTACGCTGTGCTACAATCCTACGGTGAATTGCGTCGTGAGTAATCTCGTAAATTAAAAGTTATGTTAGCCTTATAACTAACTGCTGTATTAATTTTATTGGATATAGACTCGTCGACAAGAAATTAAAGGTAAAATAAAGATTCTTTGTCTGGTTCTTACCTTGAAAATGAAAGTCAACGTACACAAAACAACAAGACACTACAGTTAGCACTAATAAAAGCAAAATAGTAGCTATGTATAAAAAATATCATGTACACTGAAATATTAAGTAAAAATTTAAGTTAAAGCTTTATTTTTAGCTATTTCCTGATTTTTGTATTATGTTTGTTGTTGTGACAACAAAAAGGCTAATAATATTGACGTCAGCGGTCAGAATCATGATACTGTCAGTGCATATCTTTATGGGTTTGAAGCAAAACATCAAAACCTAAGTCCGTAATATTTTGACAGTTTTTTTAATTAGTAACTACAAATCGGACCATCATTTTACATTGACGTTTCTTCTTGGATTTGTTGTGTTGACTTGTTTTTGGTATTGCTTCGCTGTAGGCTGGTTTAGTGTTTTGTCTGTAATATTTTATTAAATTTAGTTCAACATTAGTAATTCTAAGACGATCTATAATCGTCCTTAGAGAACTTACTATGTAATACGATAGTTAGGTGAAGAAATTCAGCTATGTCAAATGTAAAATATGAACAGCTGTCCAATAAATCAGATGCGGAAAATGAGGTCCTTACGAGCAAGCCCCGTCCTCAGTGGTCTGATAATGTTGTTCAGAAAAGTTTGTTATCACTTGGATTAATTTTACTTTACTTTTCTCTATCGATTGGATTGACATTTTACCAACGATGGCTTCTAAAGGTATGTAGATGATAACTTTACTATACCTAAATTTCCTGAATAAAAGAATGAATGTAGGTATTCTTAACATTTTTTTATTCCAGGACTTTCATTTTCCGTTAACTGTTGTAATGTACCACCTGGTGGTAAAGTGGGTGTTATCTGTGTGTGTCCGCACAGTGCAGTATGTTGTTACGGGTACGCCACAGCTTGTGTTGCCGCTAGAGTCCTCTCTATATTATGTGTGCCCAACTGGAGTGGCCAGCGGAATTGATGTTGGATTCTCAAACTGGGGTTTAGCTCTGGTTACCATATCTCTTTACACAATGACAAAGTCAACAACTATTATATTTATTCTTGGATTTGCTATTCTTATGGGATTGGAGAAAAAGGTTGGTACTACAAATTTAGTTTACTGTATTTACTTTAAACCTTGGATGTGTACAACATCTTTTGAGAAAAATGTATTTTGTATTTTTTCTTCTCTTGCTTGTGTGTACTGTTCTTTAAGAGCATGTTTATAATTTTCAGTCTTGGTCTTTAGTGGGAATTGTGCTGATGATTTCTTCTGGGCTAATAATGTTTACATACAAAGCTACACAATTTAACATATTTGGATTTAATTGCCTGCTGATAGCATCATTTGCTGCTGGCTTGAGATGGACATTTGCACAACTCTTAATGCAGAAATCTAAATTGGGTCTGCACAACCCAGTGGACATGGTGTTCCATGTCCAACCATGGATGTTCCTATCTGTGCTGCCATTCATGCTGACATTTGAAGGTATATTTTCACAATAATGAGTTTGAATAGTAACAAATTATACTACAAAAACAATGGGCGTAGTAAAAGAATATTTAATTTATCTGATAACAAAATTTATCACAAACATTAACTGCTTACTTAATTTATGACATTGATAACTTTTTTACTGTAACCTAAACCATTTTTAAAATGTAGCTAAATTTATGAGATTACCTTTGCACACTATAGTGGACCTCCACTATAGTCTTTACCTAGATGGGTATTTTTTATGGCAAATTTAAAACACTACTGTGCTGCTGATGTCACAATATCTTGACAAATGTATTTATATACATATGTATATATTATATACTAGCTGTCCCCGCCAAACATTTGTTTTGCCATAGGAAGTCGCCTTTGCACCCCATGTATTGGAAGAAATACATATTTTAAACCTTCCCTGGACTTCCACATCTAATACAAGACTAAAATTAGCCAAATCGGTCCAGCCATTGTCAAGTTTTAGCAAGACTAATGAACATCAATTCATTTTTATATAGGTATTTAACATTGTAACATAAACATTATAACTTATAAGTTATAATTTTTATTAATATGGTGGTTACTGTCTTCACTTATCTGTGATCTCTGTGGTGTAATTCCTTTAGTTAAGATTGCAGTGGCTAATACAGAAATATTTTGACAGCTTACTAAGTTACCCTATATTTCCACCAGCCATTCACACCTAAAGTCTATTTTTTAATTAGACAACCATTTTGACAGTTCCTATTCACACAATTTTGTGCTCTGCTGCAATCAAGTTAGAGTATATTATACCCGATGACAATCTTTAAATCTTGGTATTCATTTTTCAGTTTAACTTACATAATAATAAATCATCATATTCTATGCATAGGAACTGTTAAATTAGTCCGTCACATAAAAAAATAGAGTTTAGACGTGTTTGACATGAGTCAGTTGGTCATGATATACGGAATAATCCGTATAGATGTTGATAATTATGTCAAACATGTGGTATATAAATGTTTGTCTGGTGAAAACATGTTACCCTATGTTTTCACCAGACAAACATTTACTAAGCTGGCAAAATTCTTTTTTTTTTTCTACATAGATTAAATGAAACTGAAAATAAAAAGGAAATTATATTTTCAGGATTTGACTGTTTTAAGGAGTTAAATAAGATGCCATTGGTGGAGTTGTACCCCACTATTGTGAAGGTCTCAGTTGGAGCCACAATTGCGTTTGCAATGGAATTAAGCGAGTTCCTTGTGGTGACATACACATCTAGTCTAACATTATCCATAGCAGGAATATTCAAAGTAAGTAATAAATATACCAGATAATCCTGTGTCATGCATTTCCTAAGGCAATATTATCCAAATTTAAAATTGCATTTCCAGGAAATATGCATTCTAGTCTTGGCGGTGGAGGTGGGCGGGGACCAGTTGAGTCCTATCAACGTGGTCGGCTTGGCAGTGTGTGTGCTGGGCATCAGTGGGCATATGGCTCACAAAGTGATTGTGATTAAGAAGGCGGAGAACGCGCTGCGTTCTCTGGACGAGGGTGAGCACTTGGGTGTGAAGAGGTCTGTGGTGCAGTCTGGCGTCGGCGGTGAGGGGGAGCACGCTGCGCCGCTGCTGGAGGGCGCGCGGTGGCCGCTGGGCGTCGATGACGACTCCGCCACCGACGACAGTGACGTCGACGCCAACCTCGTCCTATACGAAGTGGTGCAACGACGCGACGCCGCCAGGTAGACCGGACACTTCATCACATGTTACACACATTGTACATTCTTAACAGTTTGGAATGATTTTTATAATTATTTATACATATACAGAATCCCGTACGTGTTTCCGAATGTCAATTGACGCAGAACGAAATTCTTAAACACGTTATTCATTTATAGTCTTGTTCGAATTAATTCAAGTCCGATGAACGTTTCAACCTATGACCGTAGTTCGATTTAACATAGCTTCGATGTTCTATGTCTCATTTCTGTTTACACAGTTACGATTTTCGTGCCAGTGGTTAACGGTCTGGAACATCCCAGGTTTCCCTGTAATAAAAAAGGGTGTCTTGCGGCCGTAGGTTAATCCGGAAGTACACGAATTCATATGAACGAAACGTGTTTATGGATTCCGTTCTGCGGTCAATTGACATACGGAAACATGTACGGGACTCACATATACAACAACAAACAACCGTTTTAAAGCATAATTCAACCGGCAACATGTAGCTACACACACGCATCAACAAAAATTGTATCCGATAATATTTTTATAAGTAAACTTTGCTAGTCGTTAATTAATGCTACATATTGTCGTGAAATCATAGCCCGTATCGAAGCATGTTGTAATAAGTTGTACACATAAACTAAGTTTAGGTACTACAGATTGTTATTCGGGGTTTAATATTATGTATATACATACATTATGTACACAATTACCTCTTATTGATTCACCATTTAACTAGCTGAAGGTAATTAGCAACAACATGTGCGATATCAAAGCTGTACAAAATCTAAATGTACATTTGTTTTTGACAGTTATACTGCATGTAAATGGACCCCAAGCAATGGTCTTTGAAACGGGTATCTCCATTATGTTATTTGAGACAAATTTCTCTGTCCCACATTTCAGAAAGAAATTATAAGGACAAACACACCAAAGTTGGTTCGTAACAAATGGAACTTATCCTTAGAAGTCTTTGTTGGCTTAGTCTAAATGAATAACTTAAACACAAATGTACCTTAATATTTTATTTGTACCCATATTCCGCAAATTCTAAATCACCATTTATCGCAATAGTAAAAGTTATTAATTTTACTGATCCCAACAATGTTTCTAATACAAGCTCAGGGTCCATTTCCATAAGTATGAAATTTTCATGAATTAATCTTCAAAGGTGCTAAATAAGTAAGTTGATCAACTTTTGATACTAGTTAATGTCAGGATATTTTTCAGTGGAGCTGCAGTTTGTTAAAGATTTAAAAGATAAGAAGTAGGTACTTGCTTCATAGAACAGCGAGATAATTCAAAACTTGGAGGAGATATTAAGGAATCAAATATATTAGTACTAAGAATAACAGGAAACCGTAAATAGGTAGATTTAAAATGCCCAAATTTCTGTGCCTAGACAAATATACTGCCACTGCATCAAACTAGCCATTAGCACACTATCCTACTAATGTTCTAAATGCGAAATTTAAATGTCAGTGTGTATTGTTACTTATTCACGGAAAAAACTACTGAACGGGTTTTAATAGATTTCCGAAATTCATACGAATACATACAAATCCCGGCTAACACAGCGAACACAGCTATTATTATCACAGAACGCAGATATATGCATATTATCAATTGAGGTTTTTATCAAGATAATTAATTTATGAGGTTAGGTTAGCATTTTTTAAATTAATGGTCTAGAATATACGAATGAATTGATATTTTAACCGACTGCAATTCATAAAAGGAGGAGGTTCTCAATTAGTCCGTATTTTTTTCTGTTTGTTGTGTGGGTGAACTGTTTTTGATGTTTTTTTATTTGAAAGCTGGTGTTTCCCGTTTCGTTCAGTTACGACAATGACATCCATGAGAAAACCACATATACGAGTATGTCAAATTTTACTGGTTGAAGTCGGTTCATTTTTCTTTAAGTTATTATTCATATTTATTTGTATTGCGCAACGTAGTTACTAACGACGACGTCATGAAAGTATATTGTTGCTTGCTAAAAATGGAGTCAAAATACCCTGCTAGACGTACACCCACCTCTCTTGTTGCCCTACATACATGGTAGCAAAATAGGAGTCTGTAGTAAATCAGTAACCAATAAAAATAATATTTAGGTTAATTTTATACGGGGTTTATTCCTACTTGATGACGTAGGTATTCCTATAATGCCTATTGCGAAATCCTAGCATATATTCCCAATCCTGGGATTTATTTTTATTTGTTTTTGGATTTTATTCCTGTGTGTTTGAAGAAAGAAGTCTTGGTTTTCCCTTTTGTTTCTATCGTTTTCTGCAACTGCTTACACCGAGAAGTACTCGAATAACAAAACACTTACTTTCAATGTTTAACAAAGTAATTTTATACTTAACTGGACTTTCTTTTTAAATTGTGATTTTGCTACCATGTCTAGAGAAAAATATACACTGTAGGTACGGTATGTAGGAATTTCCAGGTAGGTTTCAAGTATATTATGTTTTAAGTATTTCATTCCGGACTCAAATAGCACAGCAATTTAGAACACTTGATGTTCCGATTGGAAGAATACAACAAAACAAAAATCATTCGCCATGAAAGGAAAAAAAAAACATACAACGTATTTTCGGTCGAATTGAGAAACCTTTCTTCATCTTATATATAAAAATAAATTGATGTTCGTTAGTCTTGCTAAAACTCGAGAACGGCTCGACCGATTTGGCTAATTTTAGTCTTGTATTACACCTGGAAGTCCAGGGCAGGTTTAAAATGTTCATCGTCACGCCCGTTTCCCAGAGGGGTAGGCAGAATGCACGCAATATTCCAGCTTAATTTGTATTTTACCGGTAACTTTTTTATGTTACAAAGTTATTCTTAATGCGGGTCTAAATAGCAAACAATTATCGATGTAATTTATATTCGTAAATATGGCCTGTTCATCAGTTTTTATGAAAAGTCCTGTTTAACTCAAACATCAATAAGGTAGAATTGTAGATAAGATAAAAAATCTAATATAGAATGACATTCATAGGAGTTTCAACCTTAGGATAGTAGACCAGATTCTTGGCTGACTGTACCTATTACTAACCGCAAACTACATCGCGAAGAAGTCAGCATCCTAATTAATTGTCTGCATAATGAAAGTGGCCATTCTTGTAATGGATATGGACTCGTACATTGAGGCGTAAGCGTGAATTACAGTAATTTAGTTCTATACTAGCGCAGCGATCAATATAATAAGTATGTTGGTGAAGACGATCGTATTATTAAAGAGGAGTATACCGTTTGTTAGATCGAACTATCTATCCATTTCACTTATTGATTTCTGCGATAGTCGTTACTTATTTTAATACGAAAATGTATGTAAACTAGGAGGACTTTCGACATTTAGGTAGATTCACTCTTAAGATTACATCTCTGAAATGAATGAGTTTTCATATTCTCGCGATGCATCGCTCAAGCGACGGGGATTCTGCGTGGGAGCCCTAAATAAATATTTCCAGATCATGTATACAGAGAAATTTTGAATGATATGTGCTAATGGTTGGTATGGTTATACAGGATGCTCCAAAATTATGGGACATGAAGACAAACTTTTAAAATAACAATTTTTTCAACAAAAATACCTTGCCTAAGATATTTAAGATATTCCATACGTGTCCCATTATTTTGGGACGCCCTGCATAATTATTCAAATATGCCTTGTAATCAATCTTGAAATGAAGTTTTAGAAATATAATTATATGTAGAATAATTAAAAAGTGATACCTAATCGTATTTAGCCATCCTATCAGAGTGTTTTAAATGTATCAAATAGTTTTACTTAAACATGGCTCGTTTACCATAATATGTAAGAAATAGATTTATTATGTTTAGAACCCCGTATAACATTCTTTTATAATTTCTATATTTATGTGTTATGTGTCTTGCCTTCCAAAAACAGAACTTCATAAGAATTCAATGTTGGCCTAGATGATCATTTTAGGCTTTAATACAAATGGACCAAAAACAATGCATTTCCATCCTAACGAGGTGTCATACCTAATGTAAATAACCTAAGGATTAACAGCATTAGATTAACACACTTTAAATTTAAATAAATACGAGGTGAAGGAGCAACAACTTCTTTCTCAGAATATAATATAAAATCGTTTTCAATGAGTAGGCAAAGTTGCTGTTTCTTCGCCATTGTTTCATTGGAAACATGTAAAGTTTTATTGCTTATTTATCTAGATAGTTAACTTTTTATGAAACATGCATCTATTTGCAATGCAGTATCGTGTTCGTGATTACGTATATTTATGAATTTAGGTATTATAAATTATTTGATCATATTTGAAGTTTTATTTTAATTTGTCTGCCTGTGGTGCGTCAACCCTATAACTTTCCACTTATGCGTACTCCGCTAGGGGATAAAAGACTTGGACTATTGTTATTATATTTTTTTGTCTACCTTTCGGGAGCGAAGCACTATAATGCATTGTGAGTACGTACACTGCTAGCCAATCAACATCGGCACAGTGATCTTGTAATTTTCGTTATTTATTTGTATCTAAAGTAATAAAATATTATTGTAATAACTTATAATGTATATTGTAATACGTTTGTTTCCAGTAGTCCATTTAAAGGAAAATTTACACATTTTTGTTCGAAAAAGGGTCTGATAATGAAACAAGTGGGAATAAATCTTGTAATAGTGTGCAATTAATCATCTGATTAATTGCTCTTCAATTAATTTAATGCAATGCAATTCAATTAATCTTAATTGAACAGATAAAACGTCTAATGGCCGTAGTTCGTCCTCAGTCCACTTGGACGATGGATCCATTGATGGATCCTAGTACAATTTAAAACTGTGAATGTCTTAGAATTTTTAAGGTGCACTTGGATCCACCAAAGAGTTTTTTTATACGCTACGTGTATTTTCTTAGCAAGTCCCTCTGCCTAATCCGCTTTGGGATTAAAAGGCGTGAAGTGTATAGGTACCTACTTCCCAGTTATGTGGTCACTCACCACGATTCTTATTAAAAAGAAACACATTATTCAATAACTCAGACCAGGAAAACAAATAACTTATGATACTTTAAAGACATACTTATGCCTAGTTGGTGGATTTATATTCGTGATTTTGTTTTGAGAAAAAATAATAAAGACTCGTTACTTCATGTTGTTTTGTTTGATTTATTGTATCAATTATTCTAATTGCATTAAATCAATTTATCGGAAACTAGATGTACCATGCGGTGTTACGCGTTTTTTCTTTCCCGTGGGAATTTGCTGATTAAATGTTATAGCCTATGTTACTCAGGAATAATGTAGCTTTCCAACAGTGAAAGATTTTTTCAAATCTGGCCAGTAGTTTCGGAAGCTATTCAATTCGAACAAACGAGACCAAAAATCAAACCTTTCCTCTTTCTTTATAATATTGGTAAAGATAAATGGTACGATGGACTCATGTGGTAAAAAATGTACCTACATACATACATGATCTACGGCTAAGATCCATCAATGATGCAATGGTTCCCAGTGGACGGAGGGGTAGTTATGTTACGTTGTATGTGTTTGTTGCATCATAGACACGTAATAAATGAGCATATCTAACGCTATGGGCTCACCCCCTGTCACGTTGGGTTAAATACGCTCGGTGAACCGTGGGCATTTGCTTTTTAGCAAGTGCCTCTGCCTACCCTTCTTTGGGATTAGACCCTACTGAGTTTCAGCAGGTGTCAGGTGCAACTAGACTTGCATGACACGTACCAACTTCACTCTGTCTCTTTCCCACCAAAATGTATGTAAAATGATGTACTTCTGGACCCAAACTGTCACTTTTACTACTAATTTAACAGTTTGGATCCTGATAAGTAGTAAGGGACAGATGTTTTTTTAGGTACTCTTTCGATCCTGCATGTTTTTCGTATCGTTGCCTCGTTTTATTCTATTTTTTTTATTGCAAGTCTGTATAGTTTTTAACCCCCGACGCAAAAATACGGGATGTTATAAGTTTGACGTGTGTATCTGTATGTCTGTCTATGGCATCGTAGCTCCTAAACCAATGAACCAATTTTAATGCGGTTTTCTTTGTTTGAAAGCTGATTTGATCGAGCGTGTTCTTAGCTATGTTTGATCGATATCTGTTCACCCACTCAAAAGTTATGGGAGTTGAAAGTAAGGATGAAAAATTTTACTTGAATGAATGTGTCCAAGTGGGGTATGAAGTGAAAGAACACAAGATGCATATTTAGAATCTGTTTATTAAATTAAAATTTGATAATTTGTTCAAAAGTTATGAGGGTTGAAAGTGGGGACAAAAAGTCGGCTCTATACAAATATGTTCAAGTGGGTTATTAAATGAAAGGGCAAGACACGCACATTTAAAATCGGGTGTTTTTTGTACTGAGAATTGTGCATTTTGTATGACGAACACTGACGCCTGCTGAAACTCAGTAGGGTCTACAGAGACAGTAGCCTTGTTTTAAAACTTGTATGAGCGAGATAGTTCGGGTGAATCCCATTATTTCCATTTTCCATAGCAAATAAATAGTGAGTTGACCCGGATTATGCACAGAATATAGTAGGTATAGGAAGATAATATTATATTATTTTTCTGTACAACGGTTTTGTAGCTGCTCTATTGTGTTATATTGTATATTGAGAGGCATTAACACTTCGGGCACTGTTCTCTTGATCAAGGTGACCTGATGCCAGGACATTCCCCTAGTCTCTGCCAACGTAACGTGTGTTGTAAATTGGGTATGGCATTATAATATTTACGTATTTCGGCAAGTAATACATTTGTTACACTCTACAATATAGATCATTAATGACGATATTTATGCTTTCCTGAAAATTAAAATTAATAGAACCAAATAAGGACAATAAACCTAGATCCTTGCTACTTCACTTAGGTACCTACCGAAAAATGTATTTGGAAAACGGGGGACTATTTGGAATGCTTGAAATGAGAAATTTTCGATTCACCTCATTTTACTGTAATTGGGTATTCCGGGCTAATTGCGCGCTCCTGCTGTTTATTAGACGTATATTAAACCCTTGTTAGTTATAGAAACAATTTCGAGAACAACATAAATACATAGAATAATTCAACAGGGTTGGGCGCCTGGGAAGCTACGTCGAGATCTTAACATAATCGATCCCACAGGATATGAAGACGAAAGCCTACCGTATTATTTTATTTAAGGGTATATTCTTGATTTTGCAACATAAACGTATACGATTTTTGATGACATTATAAGTATAGTGCATTTCTTCATCAATATTCAATTCATGCGAAAATCTTTGCCGATTTTGGCCAATAAAAAAACAAACGCGGAGCCCTGCACAGAGATCAACAGAGATAGGGCTGTTCTCGGAGTTAGCGGAGTATGTGCAACGGATCGTACAATAATTCAACTAAAATCAAATAGAGAAGCGCTTTTTCAAACTTTGTTTAAATAAATCCATAATAAATATTGTAAAATAATTCGACTGGGACCTCATACAAAATTTGTACAAAATTGTTTTTTTTACCACCCCTGTGACAACTTCCCCGTCATCAGTCCGCGGCAGAATATTCTATAGTTTGTGGTCGGCGGCTGGATGCAGACCTGGAAGCAGTCAGGCCCGATTTTACTCAGAATATTTTGCATGTGTGGCACTTTTCCGATATATTTAAGTAAGTACGTCTAGATTATCAGTATATGTTGGCAGTGTGCCATTATGTGCAATTTAAAGTAGTTTTTATGTACCTGTAGTTAATGAAAAATAATGAATAAAGTGCAAACATCCATTTTATTGTACTTTGACGTATAACCATGTCCAGTACAATTGGCATTGTAATGAAGCCGTCATTCTTAAATTCAGTTATATTTTCTTAATGGCAGCATAATATTATGTCGTTTAGTATGGGACATAGTACAATCAAGTGCAATTTCATTTTCAAACGTTTGCTAGTGACATTATGAAGATATATATGAATGAACAAAATTAACATTATTCGTTTTATTTCAGAATGGGAAAAAGAAAATTTTACCAGATACAAAAAACAGTACGGCCATTTAAAACGTTTGGCTGTAAACAAAACAACGTAATGGCACAAAAATTGTTACTTACCTGGCAAAAGGACTTATTATTATTATTATTCTTATTTTAATTATTTACTAGCACTAGATCTTTTTAATTTCAGGAATACTCTCTCTCACAAAATTACGGTTCTGTTTCGGAAATCCAGGACGAGGACATAATCTTTTTTTCAGAAAAGGTAAAACCTGCTTTTTATAGTACTACTTACTTCGCGAATAAAAACTGTCTGTTTCTCTTTGTATTTTTAATAATTTTTTGCTTTATTTTTTCAGACCAGTAAATCCGTCATTTTAACATGGAAAAGGATTGAGGGAATGTTGATCCTATGGGAACAGATACGTACAATTAGCAGTTATAGTTCTTTGTTTGGCTGTAGTCTTTCAAATATCCTTCTGCAATCCGAAAAACGAACAGGGCTGCACTCCTAATTTATTTTGCTGTGTAATATGGTGTAATGAGGAATTTTCTATGTAGACTTCGAAAATTACGTCTGAAAGAAGGAATATAAACCAGGAAGTGATTTCCGAAATAATATCTGCGTGCTGTGACTTTACATATTTCAGAACAATACTTGCGTGTATAGATGTTTCTTTGAGCCTATATCGTTCTGTTCATGACACAGTTTTTTCTTAGTGGAAACTGACAACAGTGCCAACAGTGCACACCGGTGGCTGTTCAAGAAGCAGAAAACGCCGCTGTTTTTTATTTTTGTTTGTAATTCGGGTTCTAGTGGAACACCAATGATAGCTGTTGCAAACTTGCTGATGTTAATCCAAAATATCGTATGGAAATAACTATAGTGTGCTGTCCGGTGCTGTCGCTATCATGGGAAAGTTTTGTTTTACGGAGTCATAAATAAGTTTTGCCTCAATGTGTCCGAGCTTCGTATAAAAATACCAGTGGCGTGCACTGGCTTTTACGACAAGGTAGGCAGTAATCTCCAAGGATTGACACCTATGTAGTATAGGTAACTTGTCTTTACGAAACACAACATCTATCTACTCAACCACAAAACACAGGACCTTCGTTAGCCCCTGTCGTGAGAGCAACAAAAAAAGATCTAGCAATAACTCTATTATTATAGGTCGGGTAGACAAAATACTTAGGTAGGCAGTGTCTTTTTACCTATATGGTGTGCACGCCCCTGAAATATACTCCGCCTCTTGACACAGTTGCTTTAAGAACTATTCAGGATCGTCTTCTAGAACGGAATTTATTATTCAACCATTAATACAGAAGAAGATTTTTCTTAGGAAGATATTTGTACTGTTAGTAAATAATTTGTAAGCATAAGATAAATAATAATTTTTATTTATTATAAATAAATATGGTTAATTAATAATACTGCGTTTTATTTATTTGTAAGAACGCAGAAAAATAAGGAAATTATTGAAGCTTAAGGGTTCGCTACAGGATAGCAGGTAACAAGGTAAGATGACGTCACACAACATGAATATCAATACTTTGAGAGGGTGATCCATTGGAGATTATCGTGTCAGACTGCTATACTATGGCTTTCACCCAGGTCGGCGCACCATAGTTTTATTTGGCCAAAGTGTCACAAAGGAGGAATAAGTCTCTGCACTTCTTATTAAGTTAGTTGCCAAGGATATTTTTGACTAAAATGGCTATAACTTTAGTCTTAATGGGGCTAGACCAACTATAGGCTAACTGATTCACACCTACTTTCCCCCCCAAAGTTGCCGTAACTTGGCTGAAGCGAGATCTGTTCGGTACTTGCCCCCTTTCTACTTTTGCCTACTGAGTGTGAGCCCTAGGTAATTTGTAGAGATTTGCCCCCTTTTTAGAAACCCCTACTTTTTGTTCGTACTATGCCCCTTTTTTTGACGACGTGTAAATTTTATCTTGATTTGACCCCCTTTCGTAACGATCATACAAAAAGAAGACATTGGCCCTCTCCTGTACAGTTAGGCAAAACAGAAATCTTAACAAATATTTAATACTAAAAATTATAAGGAATTAAAGGCGTGAAGTGTATTTATTTTTTTTTTTTTTTATAAGGAATACAAAATTGAATGTTAGTAACGGACTATCTCGATTACGTAAATTTTACTTTCACCAGTCTTGATAAGCACTC
>SJJU01006113.1:0-17876 GCA_012932125.1 Conopomorpha cramerella | reverse complement strand
TGTGTTCACGGCGGTGAATTGTTAGGTTGCACACACACTTGTGGTTGGTACAACTAGCCAAAGGCTGCTTCTATTTGTGGACTGTCATCATAGTCCAAATAAGAGCCAACGCTCGTGCGGTGAAGGACAACATCGTGATGAAACCCGCACACTACTAGGCGTGTGAACCCTATAACGGCGATGGGCTCACCCCCTGTCACGTTGGGTTGAATACGCTTGGTGAACCGTGGGCATTTGCTTTAGCAAGTGCCTCTGCCGCGGGGCAGGCAGAGGCACTTTGGGATGAAAAGACGTGAAGTGTATTTTTCCAAATAAGAACAGTTTGGTAGGTACGATTTCACGAGACTTGTTAAGATTTTTGAGGAAGAAATTCTTCCGACTTCGCAAAAGGAAGCCAGTATTTTTTTTTTAATTGAACAGTTTATTTTTGAAATTTGTTACCTCAGAACTTTCGGCTGGGAGAACCGAACTTATTTTTTTACTTGCTTAAGTAGGTCCTTTTTTTGTTTCAAGCTATGGACGGCACTCGGTATTCGACTTTATCCCGGTTGCAAGAAAGGGACTCTGGACTGCTTAACTTTCGCTGATTTGGATTAGGATAGTTACTCAGGTACCGGGGCGACGACTGTCCTATCCACAAACTTCTGCAGCAAACCGACTATGCTTCAGCCACATTATTGGCTCAGGATACAGAACCAACCTTAATTTAGATGCTATACTTTGCACTTCAAAATACACAAAAATAGTCCTTACAGCAAAACCGTTGACAGCGGCGATGAGTGGTTTGCCGCAGTTGCTGATGGTCTCCCATGAAGCGAGGAAGCCTCCCTTCTGGTTGGAGCTGTAGGTGTTGTTCTGCATTTCCTTGATGTCGGCGCCGGCCGCGAACGCTTTCTCGTTGCCTGAAGTAATAGAACACGAATAAATAAAGGAGACAATTAGATATGTGCAATTTCTGCCTACCCCACCGCTGGCACAAACTCCGCAAGGAGTAGCGTAGGTGAGTCTTGTCACTGTCGGCGCAGCGGTCTGGATCCGAGTGCGAAGTGGCCGTTGTGTGCCGTTAAGTCCCAGTAGGGTTGTTGGTCGGCTTGATCGTGGTGGGGACACAAGTTTGTCGGGTCGGACGCCTCGCGCACGCCGTCGCGGCCTATAGTCGGGACGGCTTGCGCGCGACGATCGGTCCAAGGTTTCGCTCGTATGCCCTTCAGGCAGGCAGGGCATGGGATGGAGGAGGGTCGATGTACCCCACTGAGGGTACCTATTTGCTAATCGCTGGCATACAGCTCGAAGAACATACGAAGCCTGTTAACGACTGAAGACGCGACGAGGACCCGACGCGAAGTCTCCGTAATGTGGTCGTCATGCCCCAGAAGGGGGAGTGTTGGCAACAAAACAGGGATGGACAAAGAATATTTAAATTGTTACTACAGTTCACCAGTGTATTTCAGCCAACGTGACAGGGGGTGAGCCTATCACAGCCTAGGGTTCACACACCTTGTGGTGTGCGGGTTTGATCACGATGTTGTCCTTCACCGTACGAACGTTGCATTGCATACATAAAAAATTAGCTCTGAAAAAGAATCCCATTGGTACACGTCCAGTAGCCGGAATCAAACCCGCGACCTCCCGTTTACAAATCAAATATCCGACCAACTGGACCACTGAACGCTATTTGAAAATAAATTTGGATAAGATAATTGAAATGAATGAGGTTATCATATTTTAATAAATGAACTGTCTGAACATACCTGTAAGAATGATGGCCGCAATCTTCTCGTCTTGGTCGAACCCGTTGATGGCAGCGCCAACCTCATTCATGAGAGGGCCACAGAGGGCGTTCAAAGCCTTAGGCCTGTACAGCTGGATTAGACCTACATTCTTCTTTGAGCCGACCACGTCTACTTTGATGTTCTCATATGTGGGTGCTGGAAAACAGATAATTATAAGTTGGCACTGCACTAAAATGACAATGTTAAAATCTCTTATTTACTCCAAATATTTCGACATAAGTCGAAACATTTAAAAATTAATTAATTTATATTATAAATTAATTGATCGAGCTCTGGTCTATTCTGGATGCCGCTGTAGGTCCTGGCTCTAACAGGAATCACAGTGGTGGGAAAGTGGGTGGGAATAACCCGGATATTATAAATATTATTTATTTTAAATGGGGAATTTTCTATGACTTTTTTCTGACAGATTTGTGTGGAGTGACAAATGGAAAACTGTAATCTCTGCCTACCCCCTAACTCTTTCCTGGACAGTGAATGGCTATAGGAGTCATAACAATAAAATATGATTGTGTCTATTTTACTGTCCGCAAATGTGTCAATATAATTTTGAAATGTACCAAAATACAGTTGGAGGTATTGCCAACATAATTCCTGTTTATCTGATAAGCCAATTTCATAGAATGTTACATAAGCAAAAATACCTACTTGTTGTCACACTAACAAGAATTCATTTTGCAAATTTGATAAACTTCAAGATAAGCTTTAATTAGTTTGTGGGGGTCTTAAATAATTCAAGTGTCATTAATATACTCAATACTCAATATCTTTATTGCATATTAATAATAGCATAGACTGTCTCTTTTACAGAAATATGATAAGAGTGAGACAATTGTTGCTTGAGCAGAAATCTGCGCTTCGAGGGAGTTTCAGAATATGGGCCTTAGAAAGAACTGTAGGTACTGGAAATGATAATATAGGTAGTATATCACTTTTCTATCTATGTATACATAGTTCTGGCCTTCAAATTGGAATGATGGTCTGAAAATTAATAAATAATGACATGACATATTGTCAAAAACTATTTACTAGTTCTAATCCTCACATTAAAAAATAAAAAAATAGAGAGGAAGATATATAGTCTGCCTAGTCTGGGTAAGTTTTGCTTTAACATAATATGATTAACATTATTGGATTTTACTACATTATAACTTACAAACAGTGCGAGATTAAATCTAAAATATAGAAATGTATTGCAAAATGTGTTAGTCGCCGCATAACTCTGGAACAGGTGGACCAATTTCACTAAATCTTTTTTGTTGTGCTTATTAATGAGAACAGAAGGTTCTTATGAAAAAAAATGACATCCACTGCTGGACTCTGGCCACACTGGAGGGTATAATAATTTTATATTCATATTAATAGTTAAGGCAGGACAGTCTGTCCGGTTCACTGGTTAATAATAATAATAATAGTTATTATAACCCTAGCAGAATTCCAATGGATGTTTCATTTTAAAAATTTGTGGGTAGGTTACCTACTCCTTCCATACGCTGCAACTAGATCAAAGCGGACGTAGCCTCCGTAGCCACAAGCGCTATTCTAAAATTGGTAGTCGGGTGTAGTGATAAATAAGACATCAATCTAAGTATACTTACATCCACGTGCAAAATAACAAGATAAAAGTTTAGTACCTGCGCTGTAGAATTTGACAAAACCGGTGCTTGGTGCTACGGCCAGGCGGTTCGAGTTGGTCAGGGCCTTGCCCAATGCACGAGTTACAGATACAAGCGATGTCATTTTAATCTACAGGTGTTTGCGTAGCCAGCCCCAGTCCAAATGGAATGCGAAAAAAATGATAAAAACAATCCGAAACTCTGAACAAGTTTCGAATGAACTTTGATACCGGCTTGTAGGAGATAACAAAAAAATGAAACAAAAAATTGCCCAAACTATTTTCGCAATGTTAGAGTAGGATGAATATAACTATTAGGATCTGTGTTAAAAAAGATCGACCTCCAAGATGAAAATGTACTTAAGAAACTAGATTTTTCATTTAATCGGGTTGTAGTTCCACTGACAATTATAATGTCAGTTTTCTGGTTGTGGTCCAATTTCGTATAAAATATATAACTGAGGTAACGAAGTTTACGAACGGAATCTATATTGTCAAACTGCTGTCAAATAATAAACTGTCAAAAGTTTTGTTTATTTTTCTCGCTCTCATTTTCAGTCTCATAAAACTGTAGTTACCGCATTTATTTATTTTAGTTTTAACTCTCAATATGAAGTATTTTTTATTGACTGGGGAGCCAGGTAAGGAGACGGTATGCCATATTTTATTATTCAGGTCTCAGAATCTTCGGCTCTATTTTATATTTCCTGTCTTTTATACTTACCTATTTATTAACGTATACACAGGAGTCGGTAAAACTACACTCACCAAGAAGATAGTGTCTCAACTACATGAAAAAGGTGTTAAAACTGTAGGTTTTTATACCGAAGAAGTTAGAACAAATGGTGTAAGGGAAGGCTTTGATGTTATAGATTTAAATGGTAAAAGGGGCAGACTGGCAAGAGATACCAGTACACTATCGGGGCCCAGTAAATATAAGGTTGGGAAATATGGTGTGCTGGTACAAGAATTTGAAAATATTGCACTGGATGCATTGAATAAGGTTTGTATTAGGTACTAACTTCATATGCACTTAGTTGAATAATTATTCAGTTGTATAAAGGGAAGCGTGTATGGTCCAGTTGGTCGGATACTTGACTTGTAACCGGGAGGTCGCGGGTTCGAGTCCGGCTACTGGACGTGTACCAATGGGACTCTTTTTCAGAGCCTATGCACGCAAGGCAACTCTCGTATGGTGAAGTACAATATTGTGATGAAACCCGCACACCACAAGGTGTGTGAACCCTATAACGGCAATGGGCTCACCCACTGTCACATTGGGTTAAATACGCTTGTGAACCGTGGCCACTTGCTTAACAAGTGCCTCTGCCTACCCCGCTTTGGGATTAAAAGGTGTGAAGTGTATTTATTTTTTTTATATAAAAGGAAAACAATTTAAGAAACCATAAAAAATTTGTTTTCAGGCCACCACAGATGACATTCTAGTTATCGATGAAATTGGCAAAATGGAGTTCTTCAGTTTGCCTTTCAAGGACAAAATAAAACAGTTATTTAGTGCAAGTTCACAGTTTTACATCTTAGCCACTATTCCTATAAGAAAGTCGGACTTGCTCATAGAATCTATAAGGTGCAATGCCCAAGCTCAACTATGTTTGGTAAGTTGTACTATTAATATAAGAAATGTAGTAAGTTGTACTATTGAGACCTTCTTTGCTCAAAGTTATTTAATTTTTGGTATTTTTAATGACAGATTTTGTTTCTTAATTCTGTCATTAATGTCACATTCTGTCAAATAAATTTAATGAAATAATCTCCTTTACAACAACAATAATTCTTATCTTACATAAACTCAAATTTAGGAAATAAATTATTGAACGGAACTTTCGGGAACAATTATGTATGAGAGTTGTATGTTGCAGTGAAGCATGTGATGGAAGTAAATAAAGTTTTATTTAAAAAATTTCAGGTCACAAGAGATAACCGTAACAGACTTCAAGAAGATATCGTACAGCAAATTCTGGATATGAGACTGAAGAATGTATTATAATAAATGTAGATAGCAGGTACCTATCTTTTTTTTATCACTATGAACAAGCATTTGACCATCATCCTGCCTGATGTTAAGCAGCGATGTGGTCTACGATGGAGCACACTTGTTCATTAGGTACCTATTCACCCGCGATTTGAAGACCGTCGGACTGTACTGCGCAGGAAACACAGACTCCGGCAAGTCATTCCAGATCCTGGCGGTTTTTGTTGTTCTATGACCACTACTACTACGTACTGTTTGTTTCCCCCGACGACGTTTTATGGCCGTTGTCCTCACGAAGATGCGTAGATGACGCGTTGGACGGGTTTCCAAAGTATTCTTAGGCTTTCCTAGACCTATCTAAGGACCCGTTCAAAAGATTGGTCCGGCTTCGAAGTCCGGCTCGGGCTAGACGTTGTCGTGACTGCCGCAGCGACATCCTACCAGACCATCAGGTAAGCGTCTATTTCGGGACCGTACACACAGATTCCTGGAGTCCCACTTCATAGGTACTATTCTGACGTTGAGTACAAATGGGCTAACGACTTTTGGCCTCGCTAATCCTCATTCCAAATACCTTCTTTTTTTTCTTAGGAGAAATCCCTTATGCATGCGTAGTCGCCCAGGGGAAAGACTGGGTTATGTCGGACTCTGACAGAATAAAACCCTTCCGGCGGTCGTCGGCGTTGCGTGTCGGGTGACTCCGGGATGACCTAAGAACGCACTGGTGTCCCCCTCGTACTGCGTCCTGCCGGACTCGCCTCAAATTCGGGGAACCAGTCCCGGTCGCCTGTTCTTTGCCACTCATCTGGGCGAGCACACCACGCTGCCGCTCCTCCACCGGGATTGTTATTAGGTAGCCTTTTACGGCAGGTAGAGGGTGTACCGTATCCCTATTCGTCGCCCGGGTCCACGTGGCTGGTGCCAGTCCCTAGTGCCTGGACACTTCTCCGAGTGGGATCGTCTTTCTCCCAATGACGCTCCGCGGTTTCCTTCCGGAGCTCTGGTACTCACCACTGATACCGAGGACAGATCTCTTCTAATTTGGGCGACCAGGACTCGGCGTTCGCAAGCCCCAGCGGGGCATTCAACCAGGCTGTCATTGCAGTGGTGACATTGCTACTAGAGTAGCTATGCTCCGACGCCATTATGATATACACACCGAAAGGAAATATCCTTTTAAGCTGAAGTATACTGTTTTTGTAGAGCCTACTGCATCCATTTTAGCACGTGTCAATGCCTCGGTACGAAAAACAAAACATAGATCTCCCAAAAATTCGATCGATTGTGCTTTTTGTATGCAAGGTTCGATTTTTTTTCGTCCCGGAGTGTGATCGCCGAAGCACCTGAGCTACGAACTCTTCTCGAAGTATAGGCAATACCTCCTTAGTTAAAACCTTTCATTATTGATAATAAAAGTTTAAGAAATAAATAATACAAAATCTTTTCTGCTCCGCTGCTTACTAAGAGGAACCTTTGTGCCAAGTTTCAAGTTTCTGATCTTAATGTTCCGCGTTGTTGTTAAAGTGAAGCTTCGTAAAAGGAGAATATTCGATTCTAAGTAGGTACAGTTAGACAAGAAGTAGGCCTTTCTATTTTGATGACATATTCTGTTTCAGTCATCATCATCATAATCATCATCAGCCCATACTTGTCCACTGCTGGACATAGGCCAGACATCTGTTTCAGTAAATGATAATAATTTTTAATAATTTATTTTTGATCAGACAAGTCACATTCCAGACTCCAGAAGCTTGGCAGCTTCCAGACTCCAGAACGGACCAGATCAAGGGCCAAGTCAAGGGCCTTCTCATAGTCCACGTACCTATGCTAGATTATATTCTTCAGTTTTCTTTATAATCTGCCGCACTGTGCTGATGTGGACTATAGTGCCGTTGCCGATCCGAAATTCAGCTTGCTCCGGTGGTTGAAATTCGTGGTGGCCCATATTCTTCCAAGTACAAAATCAGCAGACATCCATACCATTGTATCGAGGAGTGGGACAAGGGTATGTTATTTCCCTGAAATTGTTTACAAATGCAATGGAGAATATGTTCAAGACGCTGGATTGGAAAAGACGTGGCATCAACATTCATGGCGAGCACATCTCACTTGCGATTGGCAGGCAACATTGTCATCATGCCAGAAACGCTGCAAGGCCTTCAACGGATGTTGAATGACCTAGCTGATTCTTCTTGGTCTACAGATAAATAATAATAAATAAATATTTTGCAACAACACACACATTGACTTAATCCCATGTTAAGTATCTAAAGCACTTGTGTTATGGAATTCAGACAACGAAATATACTTACTTAAATACATTTTTTTTTCTTTTAAATACCATACTTATAAATAAAACACCCAGACGCGTCCAACAAGTACTTAAAAGCTCATCACCTAAATACCTGTCAACGGTGGGAATCGAACCCACGACCTTACGGAACAAAGGCAGCTACTACGCCAACGGGCCCGTCAGATGAACTACACAGATACAGATGAACTTGGATAAAACCAAGGTCATGTTCAATGATCATGTTCTACCGGAACTGATTTCAGTACACGGCACCGTTCTCGAAGTTGATCAAAAATATGTGTGCCTACCTTGGGCTGATATTGCAGTTGGGTAGAAAGAACTTCGAGGATGAGGTAAAAAAAATAATTCAGCTGGGTTGGGCAGTTACGTCGAGTCTTAGCATTATCGATCCCACAGCGCCTGATGACAGACAAAAGTCTTCAATCAGTGTGACCTCTAATGACATACTGAGCTGAGACGGGGACACTGACTATGACCCTCATAAGAAAGGTCAAGGTAACCTATCGGGCAATAGAAAGGGCTATGCTCGGGGTTTTTCTGCGCGATCGAATCAGGACTGAGCGGATCCGCAGCGTTCGAAATACGTAGCTTGACGGGTTGCTGAGCTGAAATTGGTGGGGCCGATGGGGTCTAAGGGGGAAGGGTAGGTATGACATGATTAAAGATGAATAATTTTTGTATGAAGATGTATATTTTTTTTCGTTCGGTGGCATTGACACCTGCTATGTCTACAGAAACAGTAGACATCGGCTTAAAATGGCAGTATTTCTGGAACACTCTGAGTATGGAAATAATATTCAGCCCAAAATATGTACAGAGAGATAGGCGTTTAAAGGACAAATTCCTACACACGTGCTGTGTAATAGTCTATATCTATAATAGCTAAGATATATAGGTACCTACTACCTACAGCAGCACAATATAAGGGTATGAGAAAAAGCACTTACACGTTCACTTCTTTATCTAAAATCACGTGTGTGCGACAAATGTTTGTAAATAGGTTAAATGTTATGTATAATATTATTATAAATAGGTAGATAATTAAAAAGCAATGATCTAACACCTACCTACAGCATTCTCAGGTCGTGCCCCCGGAACACTGAGTTGGTAATATGATGTCAATTATCAAGGTGGTAATCCCTCGTGTATTACCTACCTAGGCACACTATAAATAGCTTAGAATAACTTGTGCCTATTTAGCTTACCGCGTTCTTAGAAGGATTGGTTTACGAGGTATCCCCTTGTCTGACGCACGAGGACTCCTAAAAGGGGTCATCGAGAGCGTAGATGTCGGAGTGCCAGTCAATGCCACGAGTGCTTTGGACTGATCCACTGTACACAACATTGCGTGCATAACATTTATATTTTAGGAAAATGTAGGTATTTTGACTTAGGAATTTACTTTCAGGTTCGGGTATACTGGAAACCAGTGGCGTGCACACCCTATAGGCAAAAAGACACTGCCTACTTTAGTATTTTGGCTACCCGATCTAATAATAGAGTTATTGCTAGATTTTTGTTGTTGTAGGTACTCACGACATAGGGGGGACGTTTTATGGGTGAGTATCTACTCGCCATCTAGGTAGGTACATATATTTCGTAAAGACAAGTTAACTATACACAGGTGTCAATCCTTAGGGGTTACTGCCTACCTTGGCAGTGAAAAACCAGTGCACGCCACTATTGGAAACTGGTTATTCCGCGCTAGACATACTTACAACAGCTGACAAGTTATGTTGTGCCTGGCCCTAGTGTAATTTTGGAACGGATATATTTACGCAGTCATGTTTTTTTCTGTGAAGCACACGGGGACAGGACCGGTTCGATCAATTTGACTTGATTGAGGAATATACCTAGCTACAGGATTCCTATACTACCAGCGCCCACGCGGGGCAAAAGATAGAGCCGTCCGCACTGGCGGCGGCGGCAGAATCTGGGCGGCATGTCCACGGCGGTCGGTAGACTGTACGTATGCAGTACAGTTCAGATCAGGATGTATGGAGTAATGCAAACGGCGGTTAGGGCAGACGGGGGAATCGGCAGTCAAAAAGATCCCCTCCCCCGCGCCTAAACGTTAAATCGTTGACCAGGAGCTGTGTACAATCCGACAACGGTCTTTTTGGCTCCTGGCTAGAATATTTGGCACGAGTTTTCATAGATAATGCCCCTTATGATCTCAATGTAAGCATAAACAAGTCTCCTAAATGGATCCAAGAAAGGAAGTGATACAGGAGTGGCAGAAAATCTCTTTAAATATTCAACACTCATCCGCCAAAAGGTCGATATCGGACTGTACCAAGGTATCTTACCTATATGTGTCTATACCCTATAGATACAATTCTTTGTTTACGTTATACACCAAGTAGTTACATAGAGACAGACACAATAAAAGATTACACCCACATTTCTTTGTTGTTGGACTTTAAACCGGACTCATTCAGATGGTAACTTTTAACTACAGTATAACTACCTAGGTAGGTAACTGTAACTGTTCTCAAGAAAAATACCGTCCAGATTTGGAATCGTGCATGGTTCGCGGTTCCGTATGGGAAGCGCTTGCAAAACCTGTGCGTCTGGGCAATTTTTAAATCTGGTTATTCTTTACTAGGTAAAATAATATTTTATTAAACGGGCCTGAAGAGTGTAAGAGATGCTAATAATAAAAGCCACAGTGCCACAAGTGTTTTTTTGTTGTGGAAATCCGGCTTGTTAACGTCACACGCATGACGAAATCATAAATTTTCCTATATTGCCATTTGGCTAGGTAACTCTAAAAATAACAATCGCTAAAGGAATTACGCAAACGAATATCTGCGACATACTTATCAAACAATACTTACAAAAAATGACAACGTTCTCATTTTAGTAGACGGAGGTACAACTGTTATCATAGAAGTGACGCGCTAACCCCGAGCTGGGGTCGCGATAGTAGGGAATAAAGACGACTGAAGATGCCCATAGTCTGTCAGTCGGAAAACATTATCATTTGCAAACAGTCAAAATGAAGATATTGCTACTAGTAACGATCTTAGCCGCCTCCACAAATGTCCGTGCACAATGGAATCCATTTTCAACCATGGAAGAAAGTTCTGACAAAATAAAAAATTTCTTTGAAGACCAAGGGAAACAAATGAAAAACTTCTTTCAAGATCAAAAGAATAAAGTTGAAAAAGTTTTCCAGTCTGGATATGAAAACGCTGTAGAGGTTTCTGACACTGTAAACGGCTTTTTCGAAGATCAGCAAAAGCAAATTAGCGAAGACATTAATAATTACGTCGAAGATATGAAAGAGAAAAGTAGAAAGGTGGGTGATTCCTGGTCTTATCTACCAACAGACGATGCATCGGCGAAACTAGAGAACCCCGAGGCTGTCCTGACAGTACCGGCGATTGTTGCACGCAACGGATATCCCTGTGAAACGCACACAGTTATCTCTCGAGGCTACCTCCTAAACATCCACAGAATTCCGCGTTCGAAATCTTCCAAGAAAACTACATTCAAGACAGTGTACCTGCAGCACGGAATCTTTGCTAGCTCCGCGGACTGGATCCTCAACGGACCTGAGAAAAGCCTTGCGTATGCCCTTTCCGACGCTGGATATGATGTGTGGATGGGCAACATGCGTGGGAATAGATATTCCAAAGAGCACGCTTTTCTGAAACCAGACTCAAAAGAATACTGGAACTTCTCTTGGCACGACGTTGCAAAGCACGACATACCGGCCATCATCGACTACATCATAAAAATCAAGGGCAAGAGTACAAGTATCACATACGTCGGACACTCTATGGGAACATCTATACTTTTTGCGATGTTGTCTCTTCGACCGGAGTATAATGACATCCTGCATTACGCAATGGCTCTTGCACCTGTCGTTTTCACAACAGAAATTAAGTCGCCTCTCAAATCCCTCGCGCCGATTGCCAGCAACATCGCATACATGGAAATGCTGTACGGATCTCACGAGTTTATTCCTAAACATTCTGCATTGGGAAAATTGTCAGGATCTTGCGATTCCTCACAAGACTCGATCGTTTGTAAAAACGTGATATTCTATATCTGCGGCTACGATGAGGAACAGTTCGATAAGACTCGACTACCGGTGTTCTTATCTCACTTGGGAACAGGTACGTCTTGGAAAACGGCAGTACATTTTGCGCAGGAGATATACTCCGGGGGTAAGTTCCAACAGTTCGATTACGGAGCATCGCACAATTTGCGAGTGTACGGCGCGGAAACACCGCCAGAATATGATCTTAGTAAAATCACTTTACCAATGACCCTGTTCTGGTCACAGAACGACCTGTTATCGAGCGAGAAAGACGTCATGATACTGTACGATAAGTTGCCGAATAAGTCGACGGAACTGTACAAGGTGCCGTTCCCGGAATTCAACCATCTCGACTATCTGATTGCTAAAGAAGCCCCGAAGTTATTGAACGCAAAACTCCTAGAAACTTTGAAATCCACTTATAGGAATCGCTACGATTTCAAAATAAATTTCATGAAATTCGGTGCGGATGTCTCCACGGCATTCGACTAAGTTAGTGTGATAGTTTATGGTTGCTTCATTCGGAATTGTGTTCCCTTTGTTAAGTTAAGTTAAATTGGAAACTGAGATACGGGCCTAAGTTGTAAGTTATTCATGCTTAAGTTTTACGACACCGCTGTGTGACTGGTAATTTGTGAAATGCTACACTCTTGAGAATTATTCTAGTAGCAAAGTATTATTAGTTGTAACGTGTTAAAATAGGTAATTAGTATAAGTTATGAAATATATGATATTGAAGACTTTTCGTTATTATTATTTCCCTTGAGTTATTTTAATTTTAAACTATAGACAAAGGGTAGGTAATTTTTCGTTGATTAGTTATACGTATATATATATTATAAGTCTTTCAAAAAACTAGTCGTCACTCCATTTTCGGAAAAATTTATACTATAAGCTGTAAAATACATTTAAAAAGCACGAATACGGTGTGTTTAAAAGGGGTCTTCAATCAGTGTGTCCTACCTGTGATGACATACGGAGCTGAGACATGGACACTGACGGCACGGCTGGCCCACAAGCTCAAAGTCGCACAGCGTGCTATCGAAAGGGCTATGCTCGGCGTGTCTCTGAAGGATCGAATCAGAAATGAAGTGATCCGATAGAGAACCAAAGTCATCGACATAGCTCATCGTTTTAGCAAGCTGAAGTGGCAGTGGGCCGGCCATATTAGCCGTAGAACCGATGACGTTGGGGAAAACGAGTTCTCGAGTGGAGACCGCGTCTCGGCAAACGGAGTGTAGGACGCCCTCAGGCAAGGTGGACTGATGATATACGCAAGATGGCTGGCAGAAGCTGGATGCGAGAAGCCGAAAACAGATCACAGTGGCGTGCAATTGGAGAGGCCTATGTCCAGCAGTGGACAAGTATGGGCTGATGATGACGATGGATGATGAAAAGGGGTCTGGTCGTTCATTGGGTGGGCCCTGGAGCATGTCCTCTGGGTGCCCAGGGCCCACCCAGCACCAGCGATAACTGAAGACCATCGAGGGGTTTTAGTCAGTAGGAATCTGACATTACCCCGTCGCCGTCCCCATAGCGGCGCGGCGGGTTGTGCATAAGGATTTCCCCATCGTCAAAAAAAAAAAAAAGGTATAGGTAATCAGCAGGTAGTAGAGATAGGCAAAACTTGATCGGTGAGTATTTATATGTTGTCGTTGTTGTCGTCCTAAGGCACCCCGCTGGTGCACAGCGCCTCCGCAAGTTGTCTCCACTCCCTCCTGTCCGCGGCAACCTCCTTGGAGTCACTCCGAGTATTTATACATATAGAGGTGATTTTTTTTTTGGTATCATACATGGCTGAGTGACTTTCTCGAGTCTTTTTTATTTTTTAACGTTGTATGTTTAAAAAAAATGTCAATGCAGTAAGAAGCGCTATAGTTAAAATGCCATTCGCGATGAAAAACGCAATTTCCCCCCTTCCTCCACTTCATACCACCGTCTCATCTCTCTCATAGTGGTACCTACGATGAGGAATGTTACCTACTTCCTCCTTGTCATATTTATTAACTTAACTGAAGTATGCTTAATAATAAAAAAATTTTTTCGTCACTTACATTTATTACTAAAATCTAGCTTGATAATGTTATCAGTCAGAGTGTTCCTTTAAGTGGTGGAGCATACACATGAAAAGTGTCAGGGATCAAGTACATTTTAGAAGATTGCAATCAAGAATATATTTTACAAAAACTGAATTCATTCATAATTTATTCAAAATGTGGTGATAAGTCATTGATACAGGCATGGGGACTTAGGTAGGAGACCAATCCAGAAGATTAGATTTGACTTAAATAAATTAGATTTTTTAGAGCTTAAAATGTTCTTGATCCCTAGACACTTTTGATGTGTATCATTTTTTAAGGAAACGCGCACTGACATGATATTAAATGTTTAAAACGGGTATTATAGTCTTTGATTAATCTTCGCGCTATAATACCCGTTTTAAACATTTAATACTTTTGATGTGTGTTTCTAAATGTATGCTTATATAACTTTTGTTAGTGGAACGAAGTGGAGGAAGGGAATTTTCTGCTTTCGCTTACGATAAGTCGGCGATCGTGACTCAATATGTTCTTATTAAAAGGATGTCGGTTGAGCTTGGCCTAACGCTTAACTAAGGAGTTCAATATGATACACGAGCATAGGAAAAAAAAACATCTACCTACTTAATATTCCATCCCTATCCCAACATGAATATCAATCAGGTTGCCTTTTACGCCCTGTATTGTAATATGTCGGGCTGGTATTTAATTATTCTTACCTTTTAGACACGTGATTGTATGAATAGGTAGGTAACATATCTTGATTACTCTATTTTCGTCTTTGCAAAGTTAGTGCTGAGGGTAAATATACATATATATAGTGCTTACAAATATCTTTAGTTAGATACACAATTTCCGGGTTACGCATAGGTACATGGAACGGATCTTGTGCTTGTTTGTCGGGTTCGATTCGTGCCTAAAACAATGCTTCTGAGATAAGCAAGACTTTGTTGGTAACCTTTACTCAATACTCGAGCCACTTCCCAGAATAAGAATTCTTTAATCATTCCTCTTCATGCCTATGTTGTGAAAGAATTTTCAAATCTGTCCAGTAGCTTCGGAGCCTATTCAATTAAAAAAAACAAAAAACCTTTCCTCTTTATAGTACTGCTATAGATAGATTTAACCCCGGCGGCGTAACTGCAGTGTGCATTTTTGCAGTCAAAAAGTAAAAATGTTACTGAATACATGTTTATTTAATTTCTTTTTATTTCTGTGTTTTTTGTGTATCATCGTCATCAGTCCATACTTGTCCACTGCTGGACATAGGCCTCTCCAATTGCACGCCACTGTGATCTGTTTTTCGGCTTCTCGCATCCAGCTTCTGCCGGCCATCTTGCGTAGATCATCAGTCCACCTTGCCTGAGGGCGTCCTACACTCCGTTTGCCGAGACGCGGTCTCCACTCGAGAATTCGTTTGCCCCAACGGTCATCGGTTCTACGGCTAATATGGCCGGCCCACTGCCACTTCAGCTTGCTAAAACGATGACCTATGTCGTTGACTTTGGTTCTCTGTCGGATCACTTCATTTCTGATTCGATCCTTCAGAGAAACGCCGAGCATAGCCTTAGCCTAACTTTTTGCGTATATTGTTACTTATTTTTTAATTTTAGTGTTTTAAATTTGAATTGCTGGCGTCTGTGGTCCAGTTGGTCGGACCCTTGACTTGTAACCGGGAGGTCCCGGGTTCGAGTCCGGCTACTGGACGTGTACCAATGGGACTCTTTTTCAGAGCCTATGTACGCAACGCAACGCTCGTACGGTGAAGGACAACATCGTGATGAAACCCGCACACCACAAGGTGTGTGAACCCTATAACGGCGATGGGCTCACCCCCTGTCACGTTGGGTTAAATACGCTTGGTGAACCGTGGGTATTGCTTTAGCAAGTGCCTCTGCCTACCCCTCTTTGGGATTAAAGGCGTGAAGTGTATTTATTTTTTTATTTTTTAAATTTGAATTGCATCTGTGCTTATATCTGTGTCCCGTCTTCTTTTTAAATTTTGGTTTCTGTTCGTTTTATTTTTGCTACATTTTGTCTTCATTTCTTCTTGTTTTTTCGTGCAAATGAATCTCTTTCCCTCCCTCTCAATTACCTAATTATTGAACAATGGCTAAAAATTGTTCACGATATTTCGCATTCATTTTAATCCTATTTCCACGCCTACGGTTATAATGTACATACATACACTTCACGCCTGTCTCCCAGAGGGGTAGGCAGAGACTACAGATCTCCATTTGTCACGATCCTGACATACCCCTTTCCCTCCATCTACATTCATACATCTTTTCATACATGACCTCCGGTTTCGAGTACTTTTCACGCAACCTTCGGTCAGGACATCACCAATCTGGTCTTTATATGTCCTTCTGGGGCGACCTCTACTCACCCGGCCCATACATCACCCATATAAATCTCTTTCGTCAATCGACTTTCATCCATTCTCTCCATATGCCCAAACCACCGAAGCATGCCCTAAGTTATAATGTGAAAATAGCAATAAGAATACATAACGAGCGAGCGAAGCCGAATAGGCAAAATGTAATTTTAATTTTACAATTTAATTTTCATAATTTAATTCGACTACAATTAAGCGTGTTTTGGTAATTGTGAACAGTTAGAGAGTGTTTTGTACTGAAGCTTTAGGTTAAAATTCCTGTGGTACAGTCACATATACTTAGTAAATAAATAAATATCTCACAACAACACACACGTTGCCTTCATCCCATGTTAAGTAGCTCAAGCACTTGTGTTATGGAATTCAGACAACGAAATATACTTACTTAAATACATTTTTTTTCTTTAAAATACATACTTATATAAATAAATAAAACACCCAGACGCATCCAACAAGTGCTTAAAAGCTCATCACCTAAATACACGTCAGCGGTGGGAATGGAACCCACGACGACCCTACGGAATAGAGGCAGACATGCTGACCACTACACCAACGGGCCTGTCAAATTAGTATATTATCAATGCCATTTACTCTTAAAATAACGACTGCTACTTTGATATTAGATCCGTGTCATCGTAGTAAGGGATCTAGAATACCATATTCCCAATACCATAACATTCCCATTAATGCTTTATTAGAAACTAGCTACCAAAACACCTTATAGCCTATATGTTTTTCTAGTTTATAAGCTACAATACAGCCAAGTTTCATCAAAATCCGTCCAGTACTTTCTGCGTGAAAAAGTAACAAACATCCATCCACACATACAAACTTTCACGTTTATAATATTAGTAGGATTGGCTTTGAATTGAAATGTTTCAAAGTGTGTAATGTTTTTGCACGTGACTGTACATCTTGGTAGGTAGAGTTTCATCAAGATGTTTTTCTTTCACCCTTCAGAATTCACTCTATATATAAATTTAAAGATAAATGAATCGACTTCAACCAGTACCAGTCGTCCGCCCCTACGGTTCTTTTAAAAGATTTGCCTTCGCTGATCTTTTGAAAGGCTGCCATCGTCAACTGACATTCTTATCATGGGATCATCTTTGAAATATTGTCTTTCAAAAAAAAAATATTATCGCGAAAATCTCTTCATAAACGACGGAATTATCCGCGAACAAACATAAACATCGGCGATGTGGTCTACGATGGAGCACACTTGTTCATTAGATACCTATTCACCTGCGACTTGAAGACCTTCAGACTGTACTGAGCAGGAAACACAAACTCCGGAAAGTCATTCCACATCCTAGCGGTTCGCATTACGAAGTCGAAGCGAAATTCAAGTTTAATCTTTTTCAAAGCAACATTTTAACTTGTGTTGCTCACTGAACTGGCACTGGGAGAAAGGCCAGCTTACCAAAAATGCCCGAAACAGAATGAAATGCTTTTGACCTTTAGCGATTTTTGTTTGCATAGAAACTCATACAATATTTAATCTGCCTTTTAGGAAAGCTCGAGTTGTTTGTCAGCTGCACGAAATATTGAATTAACATGGTTATTTTTGTAGTAAGAATAAGCGTTTGACAACCATCCTGTCTGATGTTAAGCAGCGATGTGGTCTACGATGGAGCACACTTGTTCATTAGGTACCTATTCACCCGTGACTT